>JAKCPB010001867.1:0-126752 GCA_021442155.1 Cymbidium sinense
TTTTTTTTTGTTGTGGGTGCTTTTATTTGGTCGGCCATTACAAATTGATCGAATAGCTACAAAATCTTGACCTTCTCTACTAGAATCCTTATTGAATTGGACATTACCAAGAAATACCCAAAGAAATCGGTTGGGATCTAAAATTATAGTTATATCACGAGAAAGTTGATTTTAAAATTTCCTTGGTTTGAATATTCTAATAAGGCTATTTTACCACTTATTTCTTTTATGCAATTGAAGGTTTCTAATGTGGAAAATAATAATTTCTCTAAACTTTTGGATGATAATTCTTTTTCCTCTAAGTTGATCCTCACATCCTTATCGATTTTGTTTGACAAAAATGATGCTTTAATTGAAAATATTAATGAGGATATCAACTTTATGCATCATTCAAATTCAATGGAGAATATGGCTTTGGTTTCTCATGATATTCAGTTTGAAAATTTTGACTTTACTTTAGTTGATGATTTAAATTCTCAAAAGATTTGGTTTTGTCAAATAATTTGGGTATTGAAGAAGAAGGGTTGGATGTTCACACTTGCCTTCTTAATAAATTTGTTTCTCCTTGCTTGCAATACAGCTCATTTTTTTTAATAAATTCTAATAACTTGGAAGAAGGAGAACTCACTTCTATACAAGAGACTTCCCCTAAATCTATGACTAACATTGCTAAATCCTTCATGGATGATGATTCTATGGGAAAAGGAAATGGTTTCCAAACTTATCATGCTAAAAAGAAAAAAAATGTTAAAAAGATCCCTACCAAATTGTCCAAAAACACTAGATCTACTGACCTCCTCTCCTCTCTTAATTAACCTTTTCTTAACCCCTTTTTTATTTCCTTATGTTTAATTTTTTTTGTTTGGAATGTTAGAGGGATCTATACCTTATTTGTAGTATTAGAAACCTTTTTCATATTCATAATATTTCTTTACTTATTATTTTGGAGCCTCTTATTCATGCAAACAAAATTAACCATGTTGCCAGAATGATTGGTTTCAATAAATTTTTCTCTAATGTTAGTAATAAAATTTGGTGTTTTTGAAATAATTTTATGGAGGTTTCTATTCTTGATGATTTTCAACAAGTTGTCAATGCTCAAATATCTTATGGTGACTATTGTGATTTGGGCTCTTTTTTATGCATCTTGTAATAGATATAGAAATTTTCTTTGGGAAAATTTGAAGAATTTTTCTACCTCTGTCAATATACCTTGGTTTGTTCATGGGGATTTCAACACTATTTTATTCTCTTATAAATGAAGTAGTGGTTGTTCTCCTAATATTCATTCCATGGAAGAATTTTTCAATATGATCCTTGATTGCAATTTCATTAATATTGGCTTTAAGGGTTCAAATTTTACTTGGTAAAACTCTAGACTTTGGCAAGGTTGGACGATTCTTTTTAATACTCATTGGATTACTCAATGGCCTATTACTTGTTGATCATTTAAGAACCTTCGGATCATGATCCTCTTTTTTTCTATTAAAGATAACTCTAATAGAATAAAATTTCTCTCATTTTAGATTTGAGAACATGTCAATTTAGCATATTGATTTCCTTAATGTTGTGGCTAAAATTGGAAAGCTCCCTTACATCTTGACAATTGATTATGGGGATGAATAGATTTTCATTTAAGCTTAAAGACTTAAACAAAATTTGGGTTTATGGAAGCATTATTTTAAAATCTTTTTTGCTAATATCAAACAAATGGAAAAATTGGTTTGTGATCTTGAAGTCTCTATTATATGGATCCTACTAAGATTAAGGACTTGAAAGATAAACTTGTTAATTATCAAAATATGAAAGAGACTTATTAGTGCTAAAAGTTGCTAGCAAATATATTGGATGGTGATAGAAATACTAGATATTTCCATGCTTTAGTTAATAAAAGAGAGCTTTAAATAATATTCAAAATTAAAGATGACAATGTGAATGGATTACAAAGAATAATGATATTAAGGATTTGACCATTAATTACTTTAGAAATATGCTTAATAAGAGTTGCTCTTATGAAGCTATTTCTAAATCACTTGATTCCTTCTATTATAACCAATAATGATAATGAATTTCTTACTATTACTTAATGAGGAAATTTTTAAAGTTCTTAATAGCATGAACATAGATTTTATATTTGGTCGGAGGGTTTCACTACCCAATTTTTCAAAATTCAGTTATTATAAAAATGATTTGGTTGAGGCTTTAGTTGAATTTTTTAATGGTAATCCTTTTCTAGATATTTTGCTACCACTTCTATTATTTTCATACCTATGAAAGATAATCCTGACTATTGGAATGATTTTAGGCCTATTAGTCTATGTACCTTCTTCAATAAATTCTAACAAATAGGCTCAGTCCTTTACTTCATAGGAATATCTGTCTAAACCAAACTAGTTTTGTTATAGGTAGATCTATTTATAATATTCTTGCTCATGAATTAATTCATGATTTAGATGCTAAGACTAGAGGTTGCAACATTATTCAAATTAGATATTACCAAAGCTTTTGATAATATCTCTTTGGATTTCTTATCCATATTAATTTATTTAAGTTTTCTAATAAATTTATCTTTCTTATTAAAATTGTATTTATAATGCTTGGTTTTTTATTTTTTTAATGGGAAAGCCTTGGGCTTCTTTCCTTCTTCCATGGCCTAAGACTAGGGATCCTCTATCTCTTTTCCTTATTATTATTGTTGCACTTATCTAAGAGCATCAATGATCTATTCTTAAACAATCCTAGTATGTATTATAGAACTCTTGGTGGTCTTCATGTTTCTCATTTAATCTTTGTAGATGATTTCATTATTTTTCAATGCTTCTATTCATCATATCAAGAATCTCAAGATTTTTTTAAAATAAATTTGGTAGAAAGTAGTCTATCTATCAATGATAATAAAAGTTGTTTTATTACTACTTCAAGCATCTCCAATAATAAAATTAATCAAATCTTGCATATCACTAACTTTAAACATCAACACCTTCCTCTTAAGTACTTGAGTGCTCCTCTTTTTAAAGGTCCAAAATGATCCCATCTTTCTGATGAGTTAATTCAAAAATTTTAAATAAAATTTTATTTGGGAATTTCATTTACTTTTCTTTGGTGGTAGGCTCACTATTCTTAAAAGCACTCTCAATTTAATGCCTCCTTATTTGATTCAAATTATTATCCCCACTAATGTTACTCTTATCATAATTGATTGCTTGCTTAATAAATTTTTTTGGGGATCAATAATTCTACTAAAATAATGCATTGGACTTCCTAACATAAATGTTGTGGTCCCTTGGGTGAAGGTGATCATGATTGCAAAATTGATTATGAAGCTATTACCTTCTCTCATAAGCTCACGGTGAAATTTTAGAAAGAATGATAGCCTTTGGGCTAATTTTATGATGAAAAATATTTCCAAGGTAAACACCCTCTTATATGTGCTTATAAAGTTGGTGACTCTCCAATTTGGAAAAGGCTTTGCTCCATTAAATGGGTTCTTTGAAACATTAATATCTTGGGGTATTCATTCAAGTTCTTCTTTCTTTTGGCAAGACAATTGGATTTAGCTCTGACTTCCTTTTATCTACCCACTCTACTTTAGCTATCAAAGTTAACTCTTTCTAATAACACTTGGAATGAGAACAAATTGAGAATTATATCCCTATTTCTCATTTAGATAACTTTAGAAATATCTATTTTCTCTAACAAACTGACCAAATTCTCTTTAAGCTTTCTTACAATGGTTATTTTATTCTTAAAGAGGTTTGGACTATTATTAGAGATAAGAAAAACTCTTCTAATGTTTTCATTAAACTTTAGAGCAATATCATTCCCATTTCTTATTCAATTTTAACTTGGAGGATTTTGAATAACTTTATTATTGTGGACTCTTTGCTCCGGATTAAAGGGTGTTATTTGCCTTCAAAGTGCTATTGTTGCTTTCATATTGAAAATGTTAATTATGTTTTTGTCAATGGTTCTACTGCTTCTAAATTATGGTTATGGTATGATGATTTATTTAATACCAACTACTTTCATGGCTCTCTTTCCATATATCAACTTCTTGAAGTTTGTTTCCAAAAAAATTATGAAAGGTCATATCAAAGTTCTAGTTGTTATTACCACTTATTTGTTCATGGATGGAGAAATGATGCAAAATATCATGGTATTCCTATGAACCTTAAAGGATCACGGCTAGAAAAGAAAAAATTCATGCCTATTTAATGCCAATCTTATTAGTAACATTCATTTTAGAGGCTATAAATTTGTGGCTAAAAAATTGGGTCATTCTCGATGTTGACTCTTATAAAGAGCTAGGATTATCCATTGGATCAAACCCAAAGAAAATTTGATTAAAGTGAATCTTGATGGTTCTATTGCTTCCAATAAATATGGTTGTGGTATTCTTAGGGATTCTAAAGGTATTATCATTTGTGCTTTATGTATCCTCTCAAAGCTCTTTCTTTATCTTTGAGCTTATACATCAATAAATCTATTGAAATTTGTTTGAAGAAAGGTTTCCTCAACATCTAGATTGAACTTGATGTTCTCTTGCTTCTTGACATGCTAAACCCTAATATAATAGGAAATGATTTATTTTATCTTCTCAATCATACTAAAATCTTCTTTCTCAAGTTTGTTATAAAATTTCTCATATCCTTTGTGAAGGTAATGCTTGTGTTGATTTCTTGGCAACTTTAGGTGCCAAATTAACTAATTTCACTTTATTTGACAATCAAAATTTTCCTAACCTATTAAGGGGTTTGGTCAATCGGACAACACTAGATTACCTTATATATTTTTAATTTTCTTGGCTTGGTTTTTATTAGTTGGTTTTTTTGAGCCATTGCTTTTGGTTCCCCATTCTTAAACCCACTTTGGGTTGTGGCCATTTGCTTATTTTCTCTCTTGGGCCTATGCTAGGTTTTATTTTTGAGCTCTTACTTTGGATTGGCCTTGGTGTTACACAGGGGTTCAATTTTTTACAGGTTGTTTTGGTTTTTTTTAATCTAGTGGGTCTATTTTCTTGGCTGGGTGATTATTATTGCTTGGTTGCTTTTGGTGACCCTCACTTGGGTGGTGGCTTTTCCTGTTATTTTCTATATGGGGTTTGCCATATTTGGCTTGTTGCTTTCGGGTTAGATTTTTTCTTGTTGTGGTTGGGTGGGTGGCCTTGTTGGGTGGCTAGGTGTTTTAATGTTGGCGGCTAGGTGTTATTTTTTCTCACTGTTGGTGGCAAATCAGGAGGGATTGGTGGTCTAATTTTGGATTGGATTTGGCAAGGTGGAGGTTATTTGTTTATTATTTCTTTTTTTGTGGATTGGGTTTTGAGGGTCAATTTGCTAGTTTAGGTTTTGTTTCTTTTTTGGTTGTAGTTTTTGTTTCTTCTTGGCTATAGCTACTTTGTTTTTGTTGTTATTTTGGGTTGGTTAGCTGATGGATATTTAGTGGATGTTATTTTGCTTTGGGATTTGGTGACATGGTTTGGTGTATTGGTGCCTAACTTGGCTGTGATTATGGTGCTTATACTCATTAATATTTCTCCTTTTTTTTACTATATGCTTTGGTGGTGTTCCTATTATATTGCTATTACTCCTGATGGATGGCTTTTAGTATTCTTATCTTCACTTCATTTTGTTTTTGGTGGCTATTTATCTCACGGATCATAATTTATGCTACTTTGGTTGGGTTTGGTGGATGTTGTTGTTTTCTACCCTTTTCTAATTGTCTTGGGTTGTTTTGGCATGATGGATGTTGTTGGTCTTTTCAGTGATTTGGATTTTTACTATTGTGGTGGTTGGATAAAAGCTAAGTTGGTTGGTTGGTTGTTGTTTTGCTAGGTTAGTTGGATGGGTGGATGTTTTGGCCTTTCTTTCACTCTTGACATGCTAGTTGGCCTACTCATTTTAGTTCTCCTCTCTTTACCCGCTTCCCTTTTTCCGGTTTAGTGACAACCCACTTTTAATCCTGCTAGTGGAGGATATGAGCTCTTGTGTTTTTTCTTATTGGTCTTGGTTTTTTCTGGTTTGTGTTGTTAAGGTCATTATGCTTGCTCCCTTCGATGTTGTTATTCTTCTTTGGTGGTGTTCCTACTGTACTGCTACTGTCCTTGATGGTTGGTTGATCTTCTACCTTATTGGGCTTATTTGTTTTGGTGGCTTTGTGGTTGGCTATTATGTCTGCTGCTTGGAGGTGTTTGCATCCTTGCAGGATGATGGACTTGGGATGATGGGCTACAAGAGGTATGCTGGCAATGATGGCCTGGATATTTCCCTCTCTATCTTCTTTTGGCTGGTAGCACTATATGTAGTTGTAACCCTTCTTAAGAAGATTGGATGCTTACATATAGTGTTGCTCCTTGAGATGATTGTAACTAAGCCTGAGCCTTTTTTTACTTTGCTCCTTTTCTTTGCTCATGCTCTTTATGCTTGCTTAATTTTACTGATCCTTTCAATAGTATGTTGCAAGTTCTTATATAGGTTTGGACAATCTTGCAGGTGGATCTTGCATGTATTAAAAGGACCTAGTGGATGTTGTTGTTGCGCACATGGATATGTTTTTGTTGCCGATTTGGTTTTGCTTTCATTTTTTTTTTTAAATATTATTGTAATAGTTAGGGGGTTTATCTCTCAAGGAATTATTATGGCTCTTTGAGCACTAGATTAGAGATTTACCCCTCTAAAGACTTTGTACTTTTCTTTGTGGCAATAAAATTCCCAAATTTCTTTAAAAGAAAATTTAAACCTAAGAATAGGTAACCTTGATGGCGTAAAACATCACCATCAACCGTGCTCAATCTAGATCTAGGGGGCGAGGGCGCGGTTATTACAATGGTGGTGGGGATCTGAGGTCGGTGGATATGGATGTGGTAGTCAGAGCAGTTGTGTTTATGGAGGCAGGAGGAGCGACGGAGGTTACAACCGTGGTGGTGGTGGAGGGAGAGATCTAGGATATGATGGTAGATCCCGCTACTCAAGAGGCCAGGGTGGTTCTGATGGAAACTAGAGAAACCAAGAATGGTCGATCCAATCGCCGCTATGGAACTGTCTTTACAAGATATAGTTCTAGTTATCAGGGTTTTGATTCTTTATGAGTGCTCATTTTTGATCTATGTCATCTATAGTGTCTTAGAAAACTTGGTGTGTTACTTGGTTGATGAAATCGAAAAGAAGAAATGTTGATCTGAATTTATTCTCTGTAAAAAAAACCAAAAACCCTAAACCCTAAACTAAAACCTGAACCCTAAACCTAAAACCTAAACCTTAAACCCTAAAAACCCTAAACCTTAAACCCTAACCATAAAGCCTAAAAACCTAACCTTAAATCATAAACCCTAAACCCTAAGACCAAAACCTTAAACTCTAAACTCTAAACCATAAACCTAAACCCTAAAACCTAAACCTAAACCATAAACTAAACCTAAACACTAAACCCAAACTAAAACCTAAACCTAAAAACCTAAACCCTAAACCTAAACTAAACCTAAACCTAACTCCAACTAAAACCTTAACTTAAACCTAAACTAACTCTAAACTAACTTAAACCCTAAACCCTAAACCTAAATCCTAAAACCCAAAAACCTAAACCTAAACTAACCCTAAACCCTGTTAACCCTAAACTAATCCTAAATGCTAAAACCTATACCCTAAAGTCTAAACACTAAACTAAACTCTAAACCCTAAACCCTAACCCTAAACCTAAAACCCTAAACCTTAAAACCCAAAACCTTAAACCCTAAACCCTAAACCCTAAACCCTAAAAACCTAAAAACCTAAACCTAAACCTAAACCTAAACTAAATAAAACCTAAAAATAAAATAAAGTAAAAAAACCAAAAGCTAAATAAAATAAAAATAATAAAAGAAAATAAAATCATAAACTAAAACCAAAATCTAAACCTAAAAATAAAATAAAATAAACTAATAAAAATAAACTGAAATAAAATAAATAAAACCTAAACTAAACTAAAAAAATAAAATAAACCTATGAATAAAAAACCTAAATAAAATAAAACTAAACCTAAAATAAAATAAAATAAACCTAAAATAAAATTAAAAAAAACTAAATAAAAACCTAAACCTAAAAATAAACCTTAAAATAAAACCTAAAAATAAATAAAAAATAAAACCCAAACCCTAAACTAAAAAAAAACTAAACCTAAAATTAAAAAAAATAAACAAAATAAAATAAACATAAACCTAAACTAAAATAAACTAAACTAAAATAAATAAAACCTAGACTTAATCCTAAAATAAACTAAACATAAACTAAATAAAATAAAATAAACTAAAAATAAACCTAAATCTAAATTAAGAAATAAATCTTAAAAATAAACCTAAAATAAAAAAAATAAAATTTAAAAAAAAAATAAAATCCTAAACCTGAACCTAAAATAAAAAATAAAACCTAAACCTAAAAAAAAAATTCAACTAAAAAATCAACCTAAACCTATAAATTAAACTAAAATAATCGACCCAAGCTAAAAAAAAATAAACTTAAAATAAATAAACTAAACTAATTAAAAATAAAAAATAAACCTGAATATAAATAAAAAATACAATAAACTAAATAAACCTAAACTTCTCGATTTACTTAATTAAAAGAAATCATACATCCGAAATCCTAAACCCTAAATCCTAAACCCTAAACCTACAACCCTAAACACAAAACCCTAAACCCTAAACCCTAAAAAACCCTAAACCCTAAACATTAAACCATAACCCTAAACCCTAAACCCATAAAGCATAAACCCTAAAACTCTAAACCCTAAACCTTAAACCCTAAACCCTAAATACCAAACCCTAAAACTAAACCTAAAGAAACTAAATAAATTAAAAAATAAACCTAAAATAATAAAACCTAATAAAATTAAACCTAAAACTAAACTCTAAGAATGGGGAACCTTGACAAGAACACCATCAACTGTTCACCTAGATTGGGCAGTGAGGAGGCGATGGTTATCTAGTGGGGATTTGGTGGTGTTGGTGGGTATGGAGGTGGTGGAGCAAGAGTGGTTATGGATGGAGGTGGGAGGAGCAATGGAGGTTACAACTGGTGGTGGTAGAGAGATCGGGATATGATGGTGGATCCCGCTGGGAGGTGGGTTTCGATGGGAACTAGAGAAACTAAAGAACGGTCAATCTGACTGCTTATGGAATTGCATCTTTATAGTAGAGACTTCTAGTTATCTAGGGTTTTTGATTTGCTCTATGCATGCTCATTTTATCCATGTCATCGCTTATGTCTTAAAAACTTGGTGTGTGTTAGTTGATGAAATTGAAAAAGAAATGTTGAATCTAAATTTGTTCTCTATTAAAAAACAAAACCCTAAACCCTAAACTAAACTTGAACCCTAAACCTGAAACATAAACCCTAAACCATAAACATTAAACCCTAAACCCTAAAAACCCTAAACCCTAAACCCTAAACCCTAAATGCTAAACCTTAAAACCTAAACCCTAAACCTTAAACCCTAAACCTTAAGACCTAAACACTAAACTCTAAACCCTAAACCTTAAACCATAAACTCTAAACCATAAACCCAAAAAACCCTAAAACCTATACCTTAAATAACAAAAATTAAAAAAAGGCCCTAACGCTAAACCCTAAACCCTTAACCTAAACTAAACCTAAACCTAAAACCTTAAACCTAAACCCTAAACCTAAAACCTAAACACTAAACCTAAAACCCTAAACCTAAACCCTAAACTAAACCCTAAACCTAAAACCTAAACCCTAAACCCTAAACCCAAAACTAAACCTAACTAAATAAACCCTAAACCAAACTTAAGCCCTAAACCCTAAAAACCTAAAAACCTAAACCTAAACTAAATAAAAACTAAAAAAAATAAATAAAAAACCTAAACCTAAATAAATAAAAACTAAAATAAAATAAATACCTAAACTAAAACCTCAACCTAAACCTAAACCTAAACCTAAATCTAATCCTAAAAAAATATTAAATAAAAAATAAAAATTAAACTAAAATAAAATAAATAAAAACCTAAACTAAACTAAAAAATAAAATAAACCTAAAATTAAATAAAATAAAAACTAAATAAAAACCTAAACCTAAAATGTAAACTTAAAAATAAAACCTAAAATTAAATAAAAAAAAACCTAAACCCTAAACTAAAAAAAAAACCTAAACCTAAAATAAACAAAATAAAATAAACCTAAACCTAGACTAAATTAAACCAAGCTAAAATAAATAAAACATAATCCTAAACCTAAACAAAATAAAATAAAATAAACTAAAAATAAACATAAACCTAAACTAAGAAAAATACCAAAAATATACAAATAAAAAAATATAATAAAAAACTAAACCTAGACCTCAAAATAAAAAATAAAACCTAAACCAAAAAAATAAAATAAAAATAAAACTAAATAAAAAATAAACATAAACTTAAACCTAAACCTATAAAAATAAACTAAAATAAATTAACCTAAAATAAATAAACTAAACTAAATAAAATAAAAATGAACCTAAATAAAATTAAAATAAAATAAACTAAAATAATTAAAAATAAACTAAATAAAACATATCTATTTAGTTTTTTAAAACCTATACTCTAAACCTCAACCTAAACATACAACGTTAAACTTTAAACCTTATAAAACCCTAAACGCTAAAACCTAAATGCTAAAACATAAACCCTAAACCTTAAACCCTAAACTCTAAACAAACCCTAAAGCCTAAACCCTAAATCCTAAACCCTTAACCCTAAACCTTAAACCCTAAACCCAAAAGTCTAAACTATAAACCTTAAACCCTAAACCTAAACCCTAAACCTAAACTTAAAACCTTAAACCCTAAAGTTTAAACTCTAAACCCTAATTGTTAAACTAACTCTAAACTCTTACTAAACTCTAAACCCTAAACCCTAAAAACCCTAAACCCTAAAGCCTAAACACTAAACCTTTAACCCTAAACTCTAAACCCTTACCCTAAACCCTAAATCCTAAACCCTAAAAACTAAACCCTAAACCATAAGCCTTAAAAACCTAAAAAGCTAAACCTAAACTAAATAAAACCTAAAAATCAAATAAATAAAACAACCTAAACCTAAAAAATAAAACTAAAAAATAAAATCTAAAGTAAAACCTAAATGAAAATGTAAAAACAAAATAAAAAAATAATAAAATTATAATAAAATAAATAAAAACCTAAACTAAATAAAAAAATAAAATAAACTTAATAATAAAAAACCTAAGTAAAATAAAAATTAAACTTAAAATTATAATAAATAAATCTAAACTAAAATAAAAATATATAAATCTCAAATAAAATAAAATAAAATAAAAACTAAATAAAAACCTAAACTTAAAAAATAAACCTAAAAATAAAACTGGAAAAAAAATAAAAAAACCTAAACCCTAAATGAAAAAAAAACCTAAACTTGAAATAAAAATAAAATAAATAAATTAAAATAAACCTAAACCTAAAATTAAACCTAAACCTAAACCATAAAAATAAAATAAAAATAAAACTCAACTAAAAAATAAACCTAAACCTAAATATACACCTAAAAAATAAACTAAAATAAAACCCTAAAATAAATAAACTAAACTAAATAAAATAAAAACAAACCTAAAAAAATAAAGTAAACTAAAATAAATAAAAAATAAACTAAATATATTATATAAACCTAAACCTATCGATTTATTTAATTTAAAAAAAAAACCCTTAAACTCTAAATTCTAAACCATAAACATTAAACCATAAACCCTAAGCCCTAAACCTACAATCATAAACCCTACACCCTAAAAAACCCAACCCCCTAAACACAAAACCCTAATAAAAGAATAAATCCTAAAACCTTAAACCCTAAACTCTAAACCCTAAACCCTAAACCCTAACCTTAAACCCTAAACTCTAAACCCCAAACCCTAAACTAAACCTAAAGTAACTAAATAACTTAAAAAATAAATCTAAACCTTAAAAGCTAATTATCCTAAACCTAAACCTAAACCCTAAGAATGGGCAGAACCTTAATGGCAGGAACATCATAATCTACCAGGCTCATTCTAGATCTAGCGATGGAGGGGAAAGCAAAGGCGACGGTTATCATAGTGGTGGTGGGGGATTTAAAGGTGCTGGCGGACATCGAGGTGGTGGTTATAGTTGTGGTCATTATGGACACGGGAGGAGCAGTGGTGGGGGAGTTTGAGGTGCTGGTGGATATGCGTGCTCATTTTTGATCTATGTCATCACTTGTGTCTTCCTAAACTTGGTGTGTTACTTGGTTGATGAAATCAAAAAGAAGAAATGTTCAATCTAAATTTGTTCTTCGATAAAAAAAACCAAAAACCCTAAACCCAAAAACTAAAACCTAAATCTAAAACCTAAAACCTAAACCCTAAACCCTAAACCCTAAAAACACTAAACCAAAAGCCCTAAACTTTAAACCTTAAACCCTAAACACTAAAACCTAAAACCCTAAACTCTCAACCCTAAAACCTAAACCCTAAACCCTAAACTGTAAACCCTAAAAAGCAAAAAACCTAAACCTAAACTAAATAAAACATAAAAATAAAATAATTAAATAAAACCTAAACTAAAATAAAATAATAAAACAAAATTAAAAAAAACATAAACTAAAACTTAAAACTAAACCTATCTTAAACCTAAACCTAAAAATAAAATAAAATAATAAAATAAAAAAACATAAAATAAAAAATAAAATCCTAAACTAAACTAAAAAAATAAAATAAACATATGAATAAAAAAACTAAATAAAATAAAAACTAAATTTAAAATAAAAATAAATAAACCTAAAATAAAATAAAATAAATACTAAACCTAAAATAAATAAAACCTCAAAAGAAATAAAAAAATAAAACCTAAACCCTAAATGAAAAAAACCTAAATGTAAAATAAATCTAAAATAAACAAAACAAAATAAACCTAAACCTAAGCTAAAATAAACTAAAATAAATAAAACCTAAACCTAAAGCAAAAAATAACCTAAACCTAAACACTAAACTAATAAAATAAAATAAATAAAATAAACCTAAACCTAAACTAAAATAAAACCTCAAAATATACCTAAAATAAAAACCTAAAACCTTAAAATAAAAAATAAAATAAAAACCTAAACCTAAACCTAAAAATAAAAAATAGAACATAAACTTAAAAAATAAAATAAAAATAAAACTAAACTAAAAAATAAACATAAACCTAAACCAAAACCTAAAAAATAAACTAAAATTAAAAACCTAAACTAAAATAAATAAACTTAAAATATATAAACTAAACTAAATAAAAATAAAAAATAAACCTAAATAAAAGTAAAAATAAAAATAAACAAAAAAATAAATAAATAAATATACAAAATAAACATAAACCTATCTATTTTTAAAAAAAAAGAAACTCTAAACATAAACTCTAAACTAAACCTAAACCCTAAACCCTAAACCTAAACTAAAACTAAACCTAAACTATCCTAAACCAAATCTAAACCCTAAACTCCCTAAATCTAAACCTAAACCAAACTAAACCCTAAACCCTGAACCCTAACCCTAACCTTAACCTTAAATCCTAAACCTTGAACCCTAAACCCTAAACTTTAAACCCTAAACTCCTAAACCTAAACCCTAAAACCTTAAACTAAACCTTAAACCCTAAACTAATCCTAAAACCCTAAACCTTAAAGTTTAAACCTAAAGACTAAACCCTAAACTAAACCTAACCCTAAACCTAAACCCTAAACTATAAACCTAAAATCCTAAACCCTAAAGTCTAAACCCTAAACTAGTTAAACCCTAAAGCCTAATCCCTAAAACCTAAAAAGCTAAAAACATAAACCTAAACTAAATGAAACCAAAAAATAAAATAAATAAAAAACCTAAATATAAAAATAAAATATAAAAAAAAATTAAATTAAAACCTAAACCTAAAATAAAATAAAATAAAATTAAATTAAATAAATAAAAAACCTAAACTAAACTAAATAAATAAACCTAAGAATAAAAGGCCTAAATAAAATAAAATAAAATAAAATAAAAGCTTAATAAAACATAACCTAAAAAAAACCTAAAAGAAATAAAAAATAAAACCTAAAACCTAAAAAAAAAAAAACCAAAACTAAAAAAAAAAAACATAAACTTAAAATTAAAATAAAATAAATAAAATAAAATAAACTTAAACCTAAACTAAAATAAACTAAACTAAAATAAATAAACCTAAACTAAACTTAAACTAAACTAAACCTAAACCTAAACTAAATAAAATAAAATAAAAAATCTTAAACCAAAA
Organism: Cymbidium sinense; assembly: GCA_021442155.1. Taxonomy (NCBI): domain Eukaryota; kingdom Viridiplantae; phylum Streptophyta; class Magnoliopsida; order Asparagales; family Orchidaceae; genus Cymbidium; species Cymbidium sinense. The sequence goes on from JAKCPB010001867.1 coordinate 14,251, forward strand.
CTAAAATAAAACCTAAAAAAAACCAAAAATAAAACCTAAACCTAAACCTAAAAAAATAAAATAAAAACCTAAACCTAAACCAAAAAATAAAAAATAAAACCTAAACTTAAATAATAAAATAAAAATAAAACTCAACTAAAAAATAAACCTGAACCTAAACCTAAACCTAAAAAATAAACTAAAATAAAAAACCTAAACTAAAATAAATAAACCTAAAATAAATAAACTAAACTAAATAAAATAATAAACCTAAATAAAAATAAAAGAAAGTAAACTAAAATAAAAAAAATAAACTAAATGTGCTAAATATACCTAAACCTACTAGTTTACTTGATTAAAAAAAAATCTTAAACCCCAAATCCTAAACCCTAAACCCTAAACCCTAAACTCCAAACCCTAAACATAAACTCAAGTAACTAAATAAATTAAAAAAGAAACTTAAACCCTAAACCTAGTAAACCTAAACCCTAAGAATGGGTAGATCCTGATGAACATGACCGGCCAACCGCTGCCTAGATCCGTGGTGGAGGTGGAGGGGGTGGTGGTGATTATGCAGTGGTGGTGGGGATCTGAGGTGCTAGTGGATATGGAGGTGGTGGTCGAAAGCAGTGGATATGGAGGCAGGAGGAGCAGTGATGGGGGATCCGAGTGCCGGTGAATATGTGATCTCATTTTTTATCTATGACATCACTTGAGTCTTAGAAAACTTGGTGTGTTACTTGGTTGATGAAATAAAAATAAAGAAAAGTTGATTATGAATTTGTTTTATGTTTAAAAAAAAACTAAAAGCCAAAAACCTAAACTAAAACCTGAGCCCTAAACCTAAAACTTAAGTGCTAAAACCTAAACCTTAAACCCTAAAAACCTTAAACCCTTAACCTTAAACCATAAAAACCTTAAATCCTTAAACTTAAACATTAAACCATAAAACTCTAAACCCTAAACCCTACACTTTAAACCCCAAACCCTAACATAAACCCTATATTTATCCTAAATAATAAATCCTACAAGCTAAAAGCCTAAACCTAAATTAAATAAAACCTAAAAAATAAATAAAAAAAAGCTCAAATAAAATAAAATAACAACATAAACTAAAACCTAAACCTAAACCTATAAAATAAAATATAAATAAATAAAACCTAAACTTAACTAAAAAATAAAAGCTTTAATAAAATAAAACTAAACAAAAAAAATAAAATATAAACCTAAATATAAAATAAAAAATTAAACCTAAAAATAAACTTAAAAATAAAACCTAAAATAAAAAATAAAACCTAAACCTAAAACTAAAAAAAAACCTAAACTTAAAATAAATTAAACATAAACCTAAACCTAAAATAAACTAAACCTAAACCCTAAACCTAAACTAATAAAATAAAATAGTCTAAAAATAAACCTAAACCTAAACTAAAAAAATAAAACTTGAAAATAAACCTAAAAAGAAATCTAAAACCTAAACTTAAAAAAATAAAATAAAAACCTAAACCTAAACCTAAAAATAAAAAACAAAACATAAACCTAAAAAATAAAGTTAAAATAAAACCAAACTAAAAAAAAACCTAAACCTAAACTTAAACCTAAAAAATAAACTCAAATAAATAAACCTTAAATAAATAAACTAAGCAAAACAAAAAAATAAACCTAAATATAAATAAAATATAAAATAAACTAAAGTAATAAAAAATAAACTAATTAAACAAAATAAACATAAAACTACTAGTTTACTAAATTAAAAAAATAAGAAAATAAAAATATAAAAAAATAAAACATCTCTAAACCTAAACCCTAAACCTTAAAACTAACCCTAAACCCTAAGCCTACAACCCTAAACCATAAACCTAATTCCCAAACCCTAAACCCAAACCTTAAACCACAAAAAATCTAAAACCTAAATCTAAACTAAAAATAAAATAGAAATAAAACTTAAACCTAAATTAAATAAAAAATGAAATGAAATAAAAACCTAAAACCTTAAAAAGAAATAAAAAATAAAAATTAAACCCTAAACTAAAACCTAAAACTAAAATAAATAAAATAAAATAAACCTAAACCTAAACTAAAATAAACTAATCTAAAATAAATAAACCTAAATATACCTAAACCCTAAACTAAATAAAATAAAATAAAGTAAAATATGCCTAAACCTAAACTAAAAAAATAAAACCTAAAAATAAACCTAAAATATAAACTGAAAACCTAATCCTTAAAAAACAAACCTAAACTTAAACCTAAAAATAAAAAATAAAAAGTAAACCTAAAGAATAAAGTAAAAAAAAAACTAAGGTGCAAAATAAACCTAAACTTAAACCTAAACCTAAAAAATAAACTAAATAAAACATAAACTAAAATAAATAAACCTAAAATAAATAAACTAAATTAAATAGAAATAAAAAATAAACCTAAATAAAAATAAAAAATAAAATAAACTAAAATAAATACAAAATAAACTAAATAAACTAAATAAACCTAAACCTACCAGTTTACTTAAATTTTATTAAGAAAACACTAAACCCTAAGCCCTAAATCATAAATCCTAATCCCTAAACCCTTAAGCATACACCTTAAACCATAATCCCTAATAAACCCTAAACCCTAAACCTAAAACCTAAACCATAAACCCTAAACTGTAGCCCTAAACCCTAAATGCTAAAAGAATAAACCCTAAAACCCTATAACCCTCTAAATCCTAAACCCTATCCCTAAACCCTAAACCATAAACCCCAAACCTTAAACCACAAACCTAAAGTAACTAAGTAAATTAAAAAATAAACCTAAACCATAAAACCTAATAAACATAAACCTAAATATAAACTCCAAGAATGTGTAGAACCTTGATGGGAATAACATCACCGTCAAACAGGCTCAGTCTTGATCTAGCTATGGAGGCGAAGGTGGAGGTGGTGATTATCTTAGTGGTGGTGGGGGATTTGGAGGTGCTGGTGGATACAGAGGTGGTGGTTAGAGTAGTGGTTGTTATGGAGGCAGGAGGAGTGACAGAGGTTATAGCCATGGTGGTGGTGGAGGGAGAGATCAGGGATATGATGGTGCATCCCGCTACTTGAAAGGCTATGGTGGTTCTAATGGGTCCTAGAGAAACTGAAGAACAACTAAGTCGATCTGCCACTTATGGATTATGTCTTTAAGATAGAGACTATTCTAGTTATCTAGTGTTCTTGATTTGCTCTATGTATACTAATTTTTGTTCTATGTCATCGCTTGTATCTTAGGAAACTTGGTGTGTTACTAAGTTGATGAAATCAAAAAGAAGAAATGTTGAATCTGAATTTGCTCTTTATTAAAAAACAAAAAAAATAAAAACCCTAAATGTTAAACTAAAACTTGAACCCTAAACTGATAACCTAAACCGTAAACCCTAATCTCTAAATCCTAAACTCTAAAAATTAAAAATCCCTAACCCTAAACCCAAAACCTAAAACTAACCCTAAACCCTAAACCCTAAACCATAAACTTACAACATTAAACCTTCAACCCTAAACCCTAAACCCTAAAAAACCATTAACCCTAAACTTAAAAGAATAAACCCTAAAGTAAACTAAATAAACCTAAACCTATCAGTTTACTAAATTTAAAAGAAAAACCTTAAACCCTAAACCCTAAACCTACAACACTAAACATAGAACCTACAACCCTAAACCCTAAAAAATCCTAAAACCTAAGCCTTAAACCCTATACCCTAAACCCTAACCTTTAACCCTAAACCCAAAAAGCATAAACACTAAAACCCTAAACCCTAAACCCTAAACTTTAAACCCTAAACCCTAAACTCTAAATTCCAAACCCTAAATGTAAACCTAAAGTAACTAAATTAATTAAAAAATAAACCTAAACCCTAAAACCTAATAGACCTAAGCCATAAGAATGGGCTTAACCTTGATGGCAGGAACATCACGATCAACTATGGTCAGTCTAGATCTGGTGGTGGAGGCAAAGGCGGAGGTTGCATTTATAGCAGTGGTGAATATGGAGGTGGTAGTCATAGCATTCATGGTTATTGAGGTGGGAGGAGCGATGGAGGTTATAGTTATGGTGGTGGCCGAGGGAGAGCTCTGGGATATGATGGTTGATCCCGCCACTGAGGTGGGTGGTTCTAATGAGAACTAAATTGAAGAATGACCAATTCATACTTATGGAAGTGTGTCTTTACAGTAGAGATGATTGTAGTTATCTTGGTTTTTTGATTTGTTTTATGCATGCTCATTCTTGATCAATTTCATCGCTTATGTCTTAGAAAACCTGGTGTGTTACTAGGTTTTTTAAATCTAAAAGAAGAAATGTTGAATCTAAATTTATTCTCTATTAAAAAGAAAAACCAAAATCTCTAAACCCTACACCCTAAACTAAAACTAAAACCCTAAACCTAAAACCTAAACTTTAAACCCTAAACCCTAAAAATAAAAAATAATAATAATAAAAAAATACCCTAACCCCAAACCCTAAACCTTAAACCCTAAAACCTACAACCCTAAATCATAAACCCTAAATCTTGAACCCTAAAGCCTAAACCCTAAATCCCTAAACCCTAAACCCTTAAACATTAGAAACTTAAAAACCTAAACCTAAACAAAATAAAATTTAAAAATAAAATAATTAAAAAAACCTAAACCTAAAAATAAAATAAAATAAAAAATAAAAATTAAACTAAAATAAAATAAATAAAACCAAAACTAAACTAAAAATAAAATAAACCTAAAAATAAAAAACCTAAATGAAATAAAAACTAAATGAAAATAAAATAAAATAAAACTAAATAAAACCTAAACCAAAAAAATAAACCTATAAATAAATAAAAAATATAACCTAAACCAAAAATAAACAAAATAAAATAAAGCAAAACCTAAACTAAAATAAATAAACCTAAACCTAAACCTAAACCCTAAACTAAATAAAATAAAATAAACTAAAATAAACCTAAACCTAAATTGAAAAATAAAACCTAAAAATAAACTTAAAATAAAAACTTAAAACCCAAAACTAAAAAAAATAAAATAAAAGCCTAAACCTAAACCTAAAAATAAAAAATAAAATAAATAACCTAAAGAATAAAATAAAATAAAACTCTAAAAAAATAAACATAAACTAAACCTAAACATAAAAAAACTAAAATAAAAAAAATAAACTAAAATAAAGAAAATAACTATAAAAAATAAAATAAACATAAAAAAATGAAATAAAATAAATTAAAATAAATAAAAATAAACTAAATAAACTAAAAAAACCTAAATAGTTTAATTTATTTAAAAATAAACCTATACTAAAACCTAAAACCCTAAAAAGAAAATTTTTTAAAAAACCCTAACCCTAAACCGTAAATCCTAAAACTAACCCTAAACCTAAAACACGAAACCCTAAACCTAAAACCCTAAACCATAAAGCCTAAACCCTAAACCCTAAACCCTAAAACCCAAAACCCCAAACCCAAAACCCAAAACCCAAAACCCTAAACCCTAAAAAGCTTAAAAACCCTAAACCTTATAACCTAAACACTAAAACCTAAACCCTAAACCCTAACCCTAAAACCTATACCTAAAACCTTAAACCTAAAACTAAAACCTAAATCTAAATCCTAAGCTATAAACCATAAAATCTAAAACCTAAACCTAAAAAATAAAATAAAATAAAAAACAAAAAAAGAAACCTACATCTAAACCTAAACCTAAAAAAATAAATAAAAATAAAACCTACACTAAAATAAATAAAGTTAAAATAAATAAATAAAATTAAATAAAAATAAAAAAGAAAATAAACTAAAATAAATAGAAAATAAACTAAGTAAACAAAATAAACCTAAACCTACCGGTTTCCTTAATTTAAAAAAAAACCCTAAACCTTAAATCCTAAACCATAAACCCTCGACCCAAAAACTAGCCATAAACTATCAACCCTAAACCCTAAAAGTCCTAAACCCTAAACAATAAACCCTAAACTAAATAAACCCTAAATCCTAAACCTAGACCCTAAATGCATAAACCCTAAACCTAAACCTAAACCTTAAACCCTAAACCCTAATCCTAAACCTAAACCCTAAACCCTAAACCCTAAACCTAAACATAAACCCTAAACCTAAACCTAAACATAAAGTAAATAAATTAAAAATAAACATAAACCCTAAGACCTAATAAATCTAAACCTAAACCTAAATTCTAGTAACTGAGTCAGATTTCTGTCCTTTGGACATCACCAAACCCACCTACCACCGGAGCCTCATCGACATTTTCTCTGATCCCCTTTTCCCTCTCATTTTTGGCTTCGATGGCTATTTGGCATGATTCTCACCGATTCCTTCTGAATCGATCATGGCGCTTTCATGTTTTACATGGAGTGACACCATGGCTTGGCTTCTTCACTGATTATTTCATGGGGGAAACTGATGGATCCAATGTATCCTACTAGGGCATCAACTACTTTGGCTTTAGCTTCTTTGAAATCATTCAAAGACATCCTTATTAGTAAGGATATCTATTCATGTGAGTCCTTGGAACTTATGTTGACTTCTTTTTGAGGCATGCCTGTGGTTATGTGCTCTGATCTGATTGCGAAAAAGCTTGCTAAGCCATTTGAATTCACATTGGTTGGACAGTTTACTCTTCATAGGCCAATTTGGAAAACATTTGCTATTTCTTTCATAGTCTAGAACTTTTGGGTGCTTTTATGATTGGTTTAATTGATCCTGCCCACATTTTGATTCAATTAATAAATAATTTGGAATACTCCTGTGTTTTTGCTCATCATTCTTATTTTGTTTTCAATTTCCAAATGAGGTTACTAAAATGGACTCCACTATTTGATATTAAGAAAGAATCTGCAATCATTTTGGGATGGATTTCTCTCCCCAATATGTGAATTCATTTCATTAATCATCAATTCCTTTTTTCTATGAGTGCTTTATTTGGTCGGCCATTACAAATTGATCAAGCATCAGCTACATAATCTTGACCTTCTCTGGTGTAATTCCTTGTTGAATTGGACATTACCAAGAAACACCCCAAAGAAATCTGGTTAGGATATGAAAATTATAGCTATATGCAGAAAGTTGATTTTAAAAATTTCCCTATTTTTTTTCTCATTGTAAAATCCACAGGCATGATAATTCTGAATGTTTCATTCTGCATCCTCACCTAAAAAAAAATCTTGTTAAGGAAACTATTATTCCTAACCCTAGGCTGACCACTGTTAAATATCAAAATGTTAATTAAAAAAAGGATTCATTGATTGTTCCTAATAAGGTTGTTTTATCCCTTATTTCTTCTATGCAATTGAAGGTTTCTAATGTTGAAAATAATAATTTTTCTAAACTTTTGTTGACAATTATTTTTTCTCTAATTCGATCTTCACATCCTTACCATTTTTTATTAACAAAAGTGATTATCTAATTGAAAATATTAATGAGGATATCAATGTCATCATTCAATTCAAGGAGAATATGGATTTGGTTTCTCAAGATATTTAGTTTGAAAAACTTGACATTACTTTAGTTAAGGATGATTTAAATTCTCAAAAAGCTTTAGTTTTGTCAAATAATCTGGGTATTGAAGAAGAAGGGATAGATGTTCACACTTTCCTTCTTAATAAATCTATTTCGGCTCGCTAGCTTCCTGTACCCGATGCAAATTTTTCTCTAATAAATTCTAATAACTTGGAAGATGGAGAACTCACTTCTATACAAAAGACTTCCCATAAATCTATGACTAATGTAAAAATACTTCATTGATGATTATGGGAAAAGGAAATGGTTTCCAAACTTAAAAAGAAAAAAAAAAGTTAAAAACAACCCTCCAAAATTTTCTAAAACACTAGATCTTGACTCTCTTTTAATTAACCTTTTCTTAACCCCTTTTTTATTTCCTTATGTTTAATTTTACTCTTTGGAATGTTAGAGTGATCCATACCTTGTCTATTCATAACCGTATTAGAAACCTTTATCATATTCACAATATTTTTATTTCCTTATGTTTAATTTTCCTGTTTGGAATGTTAGAGTGATACATACCCTGTCTATTCATAACCGTATTAGAAACCTTTATCATATTCATAATATTTCTTTACTTATTATTTTGGAGGCTCTTATTCATGCAAATAAAATTAACCATGTTCCTAGAATGATCGGTTTCAATAAATTTTTCTCTAATGTTAGTAATAAAATTTGGTTTTTTTTGGAATAATTTTATGGTGGTTTCCATTCTTGATGATTTTCAACAAGTTGTCAATGCATAAATATCTTATGGTGATGATTATGTTTTGGGCTCTGTCATGCATCTTGTAATAGATCTAGAAATCTTCTTTAGGAAAATTTGAGGAAATTTGCTACCTTTGTCAATACACCTAGGTTTGTTGGTGTGGGATTTCAACACTATTTTATTCTCTTTTTAATGAAGGAGTGGTTGCTCTCCTAATATTCAATCCATGGAAGAATTTTTTATTATGCTCCTTGATTGCAATTTGATTGATATTGTTTTTAAGGGTTCAAATTTTAATTGGCAAAACTCTAGACTTTGGCAAAGGTTGGACCGTATTATTTTTATTACTCATTGGATTACACATTGGCCTATTACTTATGGTGATCATTTAAGTAGAACATTATCAGATCATGATCTTCTTTTGGTTTCTATTAAAGATAACTCTAATATATTAAATAATTTCTCTCATTTTAGATTTCAAAACATGTGGATTCAATAAACTAATTTCTTTAATGTTGTGGCTAACTATTGGAAAGCTCCCTTACATCCTGACAATTTGATTATGGGGATGAATAGATTTTGGTTTAAGCTTAAAAGACTTAAATAAGATCTAGGTCTGTAGAACAAGCATTATTTTAAAAACTTTTTTACTAATATTAAGGAAATGGTTTGTGATATTGAAGTCTCTATTATGTCTGATCCTACTAAGATTAATCACTTGCCTGAGGCAAAAGATGAACTTGTAAATTTTCAAAATATGAAAGAGACTTATTAGTGCTAAAAAGCAACTAGCAAACATATTGTGCATGGTGGTAGAAATACTAGATATTTCCATGCTTTAGTTAATAAAAAGAGAGCTTTAAAATAAAAAAAATTAAAGATGACAATGGAGAATGGATTATAAAGGAGAATGGATAATAAAATAATTAGATATTATATGAAATATGCTTAGAGTTTCTCTTTTGAAGATATTTCTAAATCACACTTGATTCCTTCGTTTATAACCAATAATGATAATGATTTTCTTACTATTGTACCTAATTAAGAGGAAATTTTTAAAGTTCTTAATAGCTTGAACATAGATTCTATTGTTGGTTCAGAGGGTTTCATTGCCTAATTTTTTCAAAAATGCTAGTATATTATTAAAAATAATTTAGTTAAGGCTATGATTGATTTATTTTAATGGTAATCCTTTTACTAGATATTTTTCTAGCACTTCTGTTGTTCTCATACCTAAGAAAGAAAATCCAGACTATTGGAGTGATTTTAGACCTATTAGTCTGTGCACCTTATTCAATAAGTTTAATTTCAAAATTCTAACTAATAGGCTCAGTCCTTTACGTCATAGGATTATCTCTCTAAACCAAACTAGTTTTGTTAGAGGTAGATCTATTTTTTATAATATTCTTCTTGCTTAGGAATTAATTGATTATTTAGATGATAAGACTAGAGGTGGCAACATTTTGTTCAAATTAGATATTAACAAAGCTTTTGACAATATCTCTTGGGATTTCCTTATTCATATTCTGAATTTTTTCTAGTTTTCTAATAAATTTATCTTTCTTTTTAAAATATATATTAATAATGCCTGGTTTTCTATTTTTCTTAATGGGGGAAGCCTTAGGCTTCTTTCCTTCTTTCCATGGACTAAGATAAGGGATCCTCTATCTCATATTTATTATTATTGTTGAGTACTTATCTAAGAGCATCAATGATCTATTCTTAATTCCTAGTATGTATTACAAAACTCTTGGTGGTCTTCCTATTTCTCATTTAAGCTTTGTAGATGATTACATTATTTTCCACAATGCTTCTATTCATCATATCAAGATTCTCAAGATTTGTTTTACATAAATTTGGTAGAGAAAGTAGTCTATCTATCAATGATAACAAAAGTTATTTTATTACTTCTTCAAGCATCTCCAACAATAAAATTGATCAAATCTTGCATATCACTAACTTTAAAAATCAACACCTTCCTCTTAAGTACTTGAGTGCTCCTCGTATTAAAGATCTCAAATGATCCCTTCTTTTGGATAAGTTAATTCAAAAAATTTTAAATAAAATTTCTATTTAGGAATTGCATTTACTTTTCTTTGGTGGCATGCTCACTATTCTTGAAGCACTCGCAATTCAATGCCTCTTTATTTGATTCATACTATTATCCCCACTAATGCTACTCTTATCAGAATTGATCGCTTGCTTAATAAACTTTTTTGGTGTTCCAATAATTCTACTAAAAGAATGCATTGGACTTCCTGGCATAAATATTGTGGCCCCTTGGGTGAAGGTGGTCTCGGTTGCAAACTAATTTGTGAAGCTATTATTGCCTTCTCTCATAGGATCTGGTGGAATTTTAGAAAGAATGATAGCTTTTGGGCTAATTTTATGATGAAAAAAAAATATTTCCAAGGTCAACACCCTCTTATCTCTAATTATAAAGTTGGTGACTCTCTGGTTTGGAAAAGGCTTTGCTCCATTAAATAAGTTGCTAAACCCTTAATATCTTAGGGAATTCATTCGGGTTTTTCTTTCTTTTGGCAAGATAATTGGATTGTTACTGGCTCTATTGACTCCCTTTTATCTACCCACTCTTTATGGCACAATAACACTTGGAATGAGAAAAAAGTTGAGGATTATATCCCTATTGCTCTTTTAGATAACTTTAGAAATATCACTATTTTCTCTAACAAATTTGACCAAACTCCCTTTAAGCTTTCTTACAATGGTGATTTTTTTCTTAAAGAGGTTTGGACTTTAATTAGAGATAAGCAAAACTCCTCTAATGTTTTCATTAAACTTTGGACAATATCATTCCCATTTCTTATTTAGTTTTAGCTTGGAGGATTTTGAATAACTTTATTCCTGTTGACTCTTTACTCTGGAATAAAGAGTTTAATTTTCCTTCAAAGTGCTATTGTTGCTTTCATATTGAAAATATTAATCATGTTTTTGTTAATGGTGCTATTGCTTCTAAATTATGGTTTTGGTATGATGATTTATTTAATACCAACTACTTTCATGGCTCTTTTTCCATATATCAACTTCATGAAGTTTGTTTCCAAAAAAGTGTGAAAGGTCATATCAAAGTTCTAGTTGCTATTACCTTAATCAGGTTCATCTGTATGGACATAAATGATGCTAAATATCATGGTATTCCTTTGAGCCATAAAAGGATCCTGGCTAGAACCAAAGAAAAAAATTCATGCTCTATTTAATGACAATCTTATTAGTAACATTCATTTTATAGACTATAAATTTGTGGCTAAAAAATTAGGTGTCATTCTCCCTGATGTTCACTATTATAAAAGAGCCAAGATTATCCATCGATCAAACCCAAAGAAATTGATTAAAGTGAACGATGGTTCTATTGCTTCCAATAAATATCGTGATGGTATTCTTAGGGATTCTAAAGGTTTTGTCATTTTGTGTATCCTCTCAAATCTTGCTTTGTATCTATGTTGAGCTTATGCCTGTCAATAAAGCTATTGAAATTTGTTTGAATAAAGGTTTCCTCAACATCTGGATTGAAGTTGATTCACTCATGCTTCTTGACATGCTAAACTCTAATAGAAAAGGAAATGGTGATTTATTTTATCTTCTCAATCATACATAAAATCTTCTTTCTCAAGTTTATTATAAAATTTTCTCATATCCATTGTGAAGGTAATGCTTGTGCTGATTTCTTGGCTATTTAAGGAGCCAACTTAACTGATTTCACTTTATTTGACAATCAAAATTTTTCCTAAACTATTAAGGGGTTCAGTTAATCTAGATAACACTGTATTACATTATGTCAAATTATAATTTTCTTGGCTTAGTTTTTTCAATTGGTTTCTGATGAGCCATTGCTTTCCCTTTGTTAAACCCTCTTGTTTATTTTCACTCTTGGTCCCAGGGTTGTTTGGCTTGTGGTTGGATGGTTTTTCGCTACTGGTGGCATTGAGAGATGTTGATGGTCTAATTTTGGATTGGATTTGGAAAGGTGGAGGTTTTTCTGACTTACTTCTTCTTTTGTGGATTAGGTTTTGAGGGTCAATTGCTGGTTTGGGTATGTTCCTTTTGGTTGTGGTTGTGACCTCTTCTTGTAATGGTCTTCCTCTGGATGTAGTTGTTTTATTTTTTGTTGTTATTTTAGGTTACTCATGGCTATTAGTGGTTATTGTTTTGCTTTCGAATCTAGTGACATGGTTTGGTGCATTGGTTCCTAACTTGGTTGTCGTTATGATGCTTGCACTCATTGATATTTCTCCTCCTTTTTGCTATTGTCTTTGGTGGTGTTCCTGTTGTATTGTGGTTGCTCCTGATGGATTGCTTTCAATCTGTCTTACTATATTTGCTTCATTTTGTTTTTGGCTGGCTATTTACCTAACCTAGATTAGAATTTCTACTTCTTTGGTTGGGTTTGGTGGACTTTGTTGTTTGCTTCTACCCTTTTCCTGGTTGTCTTGGGTTGTTTTGGCATGATGGATGTTGTTGATCTTTTCACTGATTTGGATTTTCTACTGCTGTGGTGGTTGGCTAAGAGGCTATGTTGGCTGGCTGAGTTGGTTGGATGGGTGGCTATTTTGGCCTTTCTTTCTTGTTGTGTTCATGAAATTGCTAGTTGACCTACTCCTGCTATGGTTCTCCTCTCTGTCGCCCGCTTCCTTTTTCCCAGATAGGTGACCCCTTCCTTTCCTATTTTCTTGTCGAGGATATGATCTCTTGTGTTTTTTCTTTTGGTCTTGGTTTTTTCTTATTTGTGTTGTTAAGGTCATGATACTTTCTCCCTTTGATGTTGTTATTCCTCTTTGGTGGTAGCTTTGATGGTGTTCCTACTGTACTGTTGATGTCTCTAATGTTTGGTTGATTTTCTGCATTATTGGGCTTATTTGTTTTGGTGGCTTCGTAGTTGAATATTATGTCTACTGTTTGGAGGAGTTTGTAGCCTTGTAGGATGATGGACTTGGGATGATGGGCTACAAGAGGTATGATGCCAATGATGGCCTTAATGTTTTCCTCTCTACCTTCTTTTGGCTGGTAGCACTATATGTAATTGTAACCCTTCTTCGGAAGTTTGGATGCTTACATATCGTGTTGTTCTTCAGAAGTTTGGATAGTTTCTTTGCTCCTTTTCTTTGCTCATACTCTTTATGCTTGCATAATTTTACTAAACCCTAAACCCAAAACTAACCATAAACCCTAAGCTAACCTTAAACACTAAACCCTAATCCTTAAACCCAAAAAAAGCTAAATCCTAAAGCCAAAACACTAAACCCTAAGCCCTTAACACTAAACCTTAAGCCTAAACCCTAAAGCCTAAAACCCTAAACCAGAAACCCTAAACTATAAACCTAAACTTAAACCTAAACTAAACCTAAACTAAACCTAAACCTAAACTATAAACTAAACCTAAACCCTAAAATAAACCTAAATCTAAACTCTAAAAACCTAACTCCTAAATATTAAACCCTAAACCACTTAAACCCTAAACTAAACCCTAAACCTTAAACTCCTAAAACCCTAAACTAAACCTAAACCCTAAACACTAAACCCATCCTAAACCTAAATCCTAAAGCAAACCCTAAACTAAACCTAAGTTTAAACTATAAACCTAAACCTAAATCGAAACCTAAACCATAAACCTAAACCTTAAATAAACCCTAAAACCTAAACACCTAAACCCAAATTAAATAAAAAACCAAAAATAAAATAAATAAAAGAACCTAAACTGAAATAAAATAAAATAATAAAACAAAATAAAAATATAAAATAAAACATAAACCTAAACCTAAAAGTAAAATAAAATAAATTAATAAAAATAAACTAAAATAAAATAAATAAATACCTAAACTAAACTAAAAAAAAAAAAAATAAAATGAGCTAAGAATAGAAACTTAAACAAATGAAACTAAACATAAAATATAAGTAAAATTAACCTAAATAAAATTAATAAAACCTAAACCTAAAAAATAAACCTAAAATAAAATCTTAAAATAAATAAAAAAATAAAACCTAAACCCTAAACTAAAAAAAACTAAACCTAAAATAAAAAAATAAACAAAATAAAATAAACATAAACCTAAACTAAAATAAACAAACTAAAATAAATAAAACCAAAACCTAATCCTAAAATAAACTAAAGCTAAACATAAACTAAATAAAATAAAACAAACTAAAAATAAACCTAAAATAAAAACATAAAACTTAAACCTAAAAAAATAAATTAAAAACATAAACTTGAACCTAAAAATAAAAAATAAAACATAAACCTAAAAACTAAAATAAAAATAAATAATAAATAAACTAAGTAAACTAAATAAACATATACCTACCTATTTACTTAATTTTTTAAAAAAATCATAAATCCAAAATCCTAAACCCTAAACCCTAAACCTAATCCCTAAACCCTAAACCTGGAAATCATAACCCTAAAACCCTAAACCCTAAACCCTAAACCCTAAACCCCAAACCCCAAACACGAACTGTAACCCTAAACCCTAATCCCTAAACCATAAAATCCAAACCCTAAACCTAAACCTAAAGTAACTAAATAAATTAAAAATAAACCTAAACTCTAAAACCTAATAAACCTAAACCTAAACCCTAAGAATAGGAGAACCTTTCCAACCATAACATCACCATAAACTAGGCCTAGATCTGGTGGAGAAGAGGATGTGGCTACATCGTAGTGGTGGTGGTGGAGGATTGGGAGGTGGTGGGTATGAAGGTGGAAACTTTGTGTGTTACTTAGTTGAAATCAAAAGAAGAAATGTTGAATCAATCTATTCTTATAAATAAAAAACCAAAAACCCTAAACCATGAACTAAAACCTGAACCCTAAACCTAAAACCTTAACCCTAAACCCTAAACTCTAAAACCTAAACCCTAAAACCCTAAACCCTAAATGCTAAAAAAACCCTAAAGACTAAACCCTAAACCCTAAACCCTAAACCCAAAAAACACTAAACACTAATGCTAAATAATAAATCCTAAACCCTAAACCCTAAACCCTAACCCTAATCCCTAAACCCTCACACCTTAAACCCTGAAGCCCTTTACCCTAAACCCTAAACCCAAACACTTAAAACCTAAAAGCTTAAAGCTAAACTAAATAAAACTTAAAAATAAAATAAATAAAGAAACCTAAATCTAAATAAAATAAAATAAAAAAAAATAAAAAAAAAACCTAAACTAAAACCTAAATTTAAACCATAAAATAAAATAAAATAAACTAAAACAAAATAAATAAAAACCTAAACTAAACTAAAAAATAAAATAAAATATGAATAAAAAATGTAAATAAAATAAAAACTAAAAGTAAAATAAAAATAAAATAAACCTATAATAAAATAAAATAAAAACTAAATAAAAAACTAAACATAAAAAATGTATCTAAAAATAAAACATAAAAAAATTAAAAAAGAAAACCTAAACCATAAAACCTAATAGACCTAAACCTAAACCCTAAGAATAGGCAAAAACTTGATGGCAAGAACATCACTGTCAGCCAAGCTCAATCTAGATCTAGCCGTTGAGGCGAAGGCGGAGGTGGCAGTTATCGTAGTGGTGGTGGGGGATCTAGAGGTGCTGGTGGATATGGAGGTGGTGGTCTGAGTAGTTGTAATTATGGAAGCAAGATGATCGATGAAAGTTACAGCCATGGTGGTGTCGGAGGGAGAGGTCAGGGATATGATGGTGGATCTTGCTACTCCAGAGGCATGGGTGGTTCTGATAGGAACTGCAAAAACTAAAGAACAGACGATCTGATCTACTACTTATAGAATATTGTCTTTATATCAGAGATGGTCCAGTTATCTAGGATTTTTGATTTGCTCTATGCGAGATCATTTTTTATTTATGTCATCGTTTGTCCTTGAAAAAAAAAAGAAGAAAGTTTAATGTTTAATCTATGTTAAAAGTTAAAAAACCTAAACCCTAAACCCTAAACCCTGAAAACCCTAAACTCTAAACCCTAAACCCTATAGCCTAAACCCTAAACCCTAAAACCCTAAACCCTAAACCCTAAAACATAAATCCTTAACCCTAAACCCTAAACTGCAAACCCTAAATCCTAAACCCTAAACCCCAAACATACCCTGACCCTTAACCCTAAACCATAAAAAGCTAAAAACCTAAACCTAAACTAAATAAAACCTAAAAATAAAATAAATAAATAAACCTAAACTAAAATAAAATAACATAAAAAATTAAATTAAACTAAAACCTAAACCTAAACTACAATAAAAACTAAACTAAAAATAAATAAATAAATACATAAACTAAACTAAATATAATAATATACTTGAATAAAATAAAAACTAAACCTAAAATAAAAAAAATAAACCTAAAATAAAATAAATAAACCTAAACCCTAAATTAAAAACCTAAACCTAAACCTAAACCTAAATGTAAAAAATAAAACTAAAAATAAATAAAAAATAAAACCTAACCCTAAAATAAAAATAAAATAAACCTAAACCTAAACTAAAATAAATAAAACATAAACCTAAACCTAAAATAAACTAAACCTAAACCTTAACCTAAATTAAATAAAATAAAATGAACTAAAAATAAACATAAACCCAAAAAAATAGAAATCAAATAAAATAAAACACAACCTTAAACCCTAAACCCTAAAACTAACACAAAACTCTAAACCTACAACCCTAAACCCTAATCCTAAACCTGAAATCCTAAACCCTAAACCCTAAAACCAAAAAAATTAAAAACCTAAACCTAAAAATAAAATAAATAGAAAAACCTAAATTGAAATTAATTTTAAAAACAAAATAAAATAAAAATCTAAACTAAAACCTAAACTTAATCATAAACCTAAACTTAAACTTAAAAATAAAATAAAATAAAAAATAGAAACTAAACTAAAATTAAATAAATGAAAACCTAAACTAAACTAAAAAAAATAAATTAAACATAAAAATAAGAAACATAAATAAAACAAAAACCAAACATAAAATAATAAAAAATAAACCTAAAATAAAATAAAAGAAAAACTAAATAAAAACTTAAACTTTAAAAATAAACCTAAAAATAAATAAATAATAAAACCTAAACCTTAAACTAAAAAAGCCTAAACCTAAAATAAATAAAATAAACATAAACATAAACGTAGACTAAAATAAACTAAACAAAAATAAATAAAACCTAAACCCTAAACCATAAATAATAAACCCTAAACCCTAAACCTTAAACCCTAAACTCTAAACCCCAAACCTTAAACCCTAAACCCTAAAAACTGAAAAACCTAAACTTAAACTAATTAAAATCTAAAAGTAAAAAAACATGTACAACAACAACAACAACAAGCCTTAATCCCACTAGGGGGGTCGGCTACTTGAATCCTTCGTCTCCATTCTGTCGTATTATGTGTCAAATTCTGTTTTAAATCAAGTATACTAAGATCATTTTTTATGCATCTTAACCAAGTCATTTTAGGTCTACCTCTACCTTTCTTAACATAAGGCAAATCTAATGCATCTACTCTCCTAATCGGGTCATCGGATGACCGACGCTTTATGTGGCAAAACCATGTAAGGCGACTCTCCCTAATCTTATCTACCACTAGAGCTACTCCAACTTTTTCCTAAATAAACTCTTTTTGCATTCTATCTCTAAGAGTAAAGCCACTCATCCACCTAAGCATCCTCATCTCTGAACACTTAACTTATTCTTATGCTTCTCTTTATTGGCCAACATTCTCCACCATAAGTCATTGCAGGTCTTACCACCATCTTATAAAATTTTCTTAAGTTTAAGTGGAACTTTTCTATCACATAATAGGCCGCATTCCTCCACTTCAACCATCCAACTTGAATTCTACTAATAACATCTCCATCTATTTCACCATCATTTTGAACAATAGAGTCTAAATATCTGAAATGCTCACTCTTAGTAATGACTTGTTCACCTAATGTGACAACACTACCTCTAGAACTTCTACAACTAAAATTACAATCCATATATTCAGTTTTAGATCTACTTAAATGAAAACCTTTAGACTCTAGAGTTGACCTCCATAATTCAAGTTTTTGTTCGACTCCCTCTCTAATCTTATTAACAAGTAGAATGTCATCAGCAAAAAGCATACACCAAAGTACATCTTCTTGTAAATGCCTAGTATGAACATCCATAACTGAAGTAAAAAAAATAAGGGCTTAAAGCTGATCCTTGATGTAGTCCAACTAAAATAGGAAAATATTTTATCAATTCTCCTTGTGTTTGGACACAAGTAACAGCTTTAGTATACATATCCTTAATGACTTGAATATAACCAATATTAACTCCTTTTTGTTCTAGAACTCTCCAAAGAACATCTCTTGAAACTTTATCATAATCTTTCTCTAAATAAATAAGTATCATATGTAGATCTTTCTCTTTCTATGCTTCTCCATCAAACCCCTTAACAAATGTATAGCATCCATAATAGATCTACCTGCATGAAACCAAACCATGACAGAGAAAACTTCAGCTACCTATGCTCAATTTCTCTCTCCTCATAATTTTAATGTATGTCACATTAACTTAATTAATTTGCACACTCTTGTGCATCACCTTTATTCTTAAATATGGGAACCAACAAACTCTTTCTCCACTCATCTGGCTTCTTTTTTGTCTTTAAAATGACATTAAAAAGATTTATAAGCGAAGAAAATCCTTGATCTCCTAAACATTTCCACACTTTTATTGAAATATTATCCGATCCTATTGATTTTCCACATTTCATTTTCTTTAAAGCTTCACTAACTTCAGATTTACTAATGACGATAAAAATGAAATTCTATTTTGTTTAGGTATTAAGGTTGCTAAAACCAGATCTTTCAGATCCTTCATTGAAAAGTTTATCAAAATACCTCATCCACCTATTTTCAATATCCTTTCTAAAAAAGTTTTTATTATTTTCATCCTTAATACACCTCACTTGAACTATGTCTTTACTTCTCCTATCTCTTTGATTGGCTAACTTATACATACATCTTTCACCTTCTTTGGTATCTAATCTATTGTATAAATCACTAAAAGCTAAATTTTTTGCATCATATACTGCTTTCTTAGAATCTCTACAGGCCACTTTATATCTTTCCCAATTCTGAAGTTTTACATCTAAACCAAGTTTTATAAATACTTTATTTTTTATCTTTTCTTGCACACTCGATTCCACCACTAACTATTTTATTAAATGAAGCTTTTCCTTTGATTCTCCAAGCACATCTTTAGCAACTTGTTTAATTTCACTTGCTATTTTTCCCACATAATGTTAGCTTCCTCATGAACATCCCAAATTCTAATCTCTTGTAGCTTGTTCTTAAAAAATCTTTTATTTGTGTTCTTTAAGTGTCCCCATCTAATTTAGACAATAATTTGGTTTATTTTTTCTCTTATATCTTTCATCTTAAAATCTAAAACTAACAATCGATGTTGGTAGTTAGATTTTCACTTGGAATGACCTTACAATCTTTACAATATAAACGATCTATTTTTCTTATCAGAAAATAATCAATCTGTGTTTTACTAGATCCATTTTTATAAGTAATAATATGTTCATCTAATATAGTCCTACCTTCTTCATTAGTCACTTCAAATCCATAACCACCATGAATACTTTTAAAATCTTCTACCACTCTACCAACATGTCCATTAAAATCTCCTCCAATAAATACTTTTTCTTCAAGAAGTATCTTTTGTATTAATCCGTCTAATTCATTCCAAAAATTTTCTTTTGCGCTTACCTCCAAACCTACTTGAGGAGCATATACACTTATAACATTGATAATCTTAATATCGACAATAATCTTTAAAGCTATAATCCTATCTCCACATCTATTAATATTTATAACATTATCCTTCAAACTTTTATCTATAATCACACCTACACCATTTCTAGTTCTACTTTTACATGAATACCAAAGTTTAAAACCTAAACTATCAATCTCCTTGGCCTTCTCCCCAACCCATTTAGTGTTTATCTTTCTATGAACCATAATATCTATTAATTAAATTAATTTACCTCTAAGAGTACCTATATTCCAAGATCCTACCCAAATTCTAGTTTCATGGACTAACTTCTTGCTCAGATCCTGGCCAAAAATGTGGGAACCCTTACTTATTTAACACCGCACTGGCACCCATGCAAAGGTTTCTAGCACATTTTTCACTGTATTCAAGCCATACAACACGTCTCTTCGAGGGGATGCCCTAGCATTAACATAATGAATTAAAGGATTCATGTCATGATTACTTCGATAAGTTTTATGCTAGTTGTCGACTACCTAACGCAACCCTCCACTATTCACATTCTGGACTAATTAATAACAATGGTATTAAAAATTAAAAAATAAAAAATAATAAAAAATAAAAAATAAAAAAATAAAAAACATATAAATAAATAAAATAAATAAAATAAAATAAAATAAACTAAATCCTAAACTACACCTAAACCTAAACCTAAAAAATAAAATAAAATAAAAAATAATAACTAAACTAAAAAAAAACCAAACTAAACTAAACATTAAATAAAACTAAAAAAAAAAACCAAATAAAATAAAACCTAAACATAAAAGAAAATGAAATTAACCTAAAATAAAGTAAAATAAACCTAAATAAAAAACTTAAACCTAAACAATAAACCTAAAAATAAAACCTAAAAGATATAAAAAATAAAACCTTAAATTAAAAAAAAAAAAAAAAATAAAATAAACCTAAACCTAAACTAAAATAAATAAAACCTTAGCCTAACTTAAAATAAACTAAACCTAAACCTAAACCTAAACCTAAACTAAATAAAATAAAATAAACTACAAAATAAAACCTAAAAATAAACATAAAATAAAAAAACCTAAACCTTTGAAAATAAAATAAAAAATGTAAAGCTAAACCTAAAAATAAAAAATAAAACCTAAACCTAAAAAATAAAATAAAATAAAACTATGCTTAAAAATAAATATAAACCTAAACATAAACCTAAAAATTAAATTAAAATAAAAACTTAAATAAAAATAGAAATATAAAATAAACTAAATAAACCTAAACCTATCGGTTTATTTAAATTTTAAAAAACCCTTAAACCTTAAGCACTAAATCCTAAACCCTAAACCCAAAAATTATAACCCTAAAATTAACCATAAACCCTAAAACTGCAACCCTAAACCCTAAACAATAAAAAAATACAAAACCCTCAACCATAAACTAACCTCAAATCCTAAACCCTAAACACTACACCATAAATGCTAAACTCAAAATCCTAAATCCTAAACACTAACCCTAACCCTAACCCTAAATGCTAGACCCTAAACCTAAACTCTAAAACCCTAAACCATAAACCCTAAACCCTAAACCCTAAAGCTTAAACCCTAAAACCTAAAGTTTAAACCCTAAACCATGAACTCTAAACCCTAAGCTAACTCTAAAGCCCAAAAACCCTAAACCCTAAAGAATAAACACTAAACCCTAAACCCTAACCCTAAACTCTAACCCCTAAAATCCTAAACATAAAAATCCTAAACTTTAAATATCTAAAAACCTAAACCTGAACTAAATAAAACATAAAAATAAAATAAAATAACCTAAACCTAAATAAAATAATAAAATAAAATAACATGAAAACCTAAACTAAAACCTAAACCAAAACCTAAAAATAAAATAAAATAAAATAAAATAAACTAAAATAAAATAGATAAAAACCTAAACTAAATTAAAAAATAAAATTAACCTAACAATAAAAAAACTAAATAAAATAAACATTAAATTTAAAATTAAAATAAAAAAATTTAAAATAAAATAAAAACTAAATAAAAACCTAAACCCAAAAAATAAACCTAAAAATAAAACCTAAACAAACAAAACTAAACCTAAAATAAGAATAAAATAAACAAAATAAAATAAACCTAAGCCTAAAAAAAATAAATAAACTAAAAAATAAATAAAACCTAAACCTAAACATAAATAAATAATATAAAATTATCTAAAATAAACCTAAACCTAAACTAAAAAAAATAATGCTTATAAAGAAACCTAAAATAACAACCTAAAAGCTAAACCTACAAAAATAAAATAAAAACCTAAACCTAAACCTCAAAATAAAAAATAAAAGCTAAACCTAAAAAAATAAAATAATAAAAAAATATAAACTAAAATAAATAAACTTAAAATAAATAAAATAAAATAAATAAAAAGATAAACCTATATAAAGATAAAAAATAAAGTAAACAAAATTAAATAAAAAATAAACTAAATACACTAAATAATCCAAAACCTACAAGTTTATTTAATTTTTTTTAAAAAGAAAACCTTGAACCCTAAATCCTAAACCCTAAAACGTAACCCTAAACCCTAAACCCTAAAAGCAATAATCCTAAAACCTTAAGCCCTAAACCCTAAACTCTAAACCCTAATACTAAACCATAAACCCTAAACCCTAAACCCTATCACTAAACCTTAAACCCTAAACCCCAAACCCTAATCCTAAACCTAATGCAACTAAATAAATTAAAAAATAAACCTAAAACCTAAAACCTAAAAAACCTAAACCTAAACCTAAACCCCAATAATGCAAAAAAACCTTGACATAGAACATCACCAGGATCAGGACTGCTAGATTTAGGTGGAGGCAAAGGCTGAGGCGAGAGGTTATCTCAAGGTGTTGGGGATCTGAGGTACCGTGGATATGGAGGTGGTGGTCAAGCAATGGTGGGGAGGTGGAGGATTATGGAGATTATAGTCGTGGTGGTGGCAAAGTGAGAGATCGAGGATATGATGGTTGATCCTGCTATTCGTGAGGCTGGGGTGGTTCTGATGGGAACTAGAGAAAATAAAGAATGACTGATCCGATCTGATGCTAATAGAACAATGTATTTATTATATAGATGATTCTAGTTACCTAGGGTTTTTTATTTGCTTTATGCATGCTCATTTTTAATTTATGTCATAGCTTATGTTTTAGAAAACTTGGTGTGTTACTTGGTTGATGAAATAAAAAGAAGAAATGTTGAATTTCAATTTGTTCTCTATTATAAATAAATAAAAAACTATAAACCTTAAAACCTAAACTAAAACTTAAAAACAAAACCTAAAACCTAAACCCTAAACCCTAAAAAATAAAAACCTTAAACCCTAAACACTAAACACCAAATTCTAAACCCTAAAACTTTAAACCCTAAATCCTAAACCCTACACCCTAAAACCTAAACCCTAAACCCTAAACCTTAAACCCTACACCATAAAACCTAAACCCTAAACCCTAAACCCTAAACCCTAAACCCTAAACTATAAACCTCAAACCTTATACTTGAAACCCTAAATCTCCAACTATAAACCCTAAACCCTAAAAGCTAAAATGTAAAGCTAAACTAAATAAAACTTAAAGGAAAGTAAATAAAAAATCCCAAATGAAAATAAAATAAAGTAAAAAACACAAACTAAAACCTAAACCTAAACCTAAATCTAAACCCAAAAAGAAAATAAAATAAAATATAAAAACTAAACTAAAATAAAATAAATCAAAACCTAAACTAAACCTAAAAATAAAAAAGCAAAATAAAATAAAAACTAAACTTAAATTAAAAATAAAATAAACCTAAAATATAATAAAATAGACACATAATAATAAATATATAAACCTAATATGTAAACCTAAAAATAAAACCTAAAAACAAATAAAAAATAAAACCTAAACCATAAATTAAAAAAAAACCTAAACCTAAAATAAATAAAAAATAAAAAAACCTAAACATAAACTAAAGTAAACTAAACAAAAATAAGTAAAATGTGAACCTAAACCTAAAATAAACTAAACCTAAACCTAAACTTAGACTAAATAAAATAAATTAAATTAAAAAATAAACCTAAAAATTAACTAAATAATAAAACCTAAAAATAAACCTAAAAGAAAATCCTAAAACATAAACCTAAAAAAAAAATAAAATGAAACTGAAATCAAAAAATAAAAATAAAACCTAAACCTAAACCTAAAATAAAAAAAAAAAAACTAAAAAATAAATATAAACCCAAACCTAAACTTAAAAGTAAACTAAAATAAAAAAAACAAAACCTAAAAAAATAAATAATAAAATTAAAATAAATAAAAAAATAAACTAAATAAAACCAAAACCTACTACCATGATTAAATAAAAAAAACCCTAAACCTAAACCTAAATCCTAAACCATAAACCTAAACCCTAAACCTAAACCCTACACTTAAACTCAAACCTTAAACCCAAACAAAACCTACAACCCCTCATTCAACCCTAAACCTCAACCATAAAAGCCTAAACCCTAAACCAAAAATCCTAAATAAAAAAAACAAATTAAAGAAAAACCCTAACCATAAACAAAACCCTAAACCCTAAACCTATAACTATAAAACCTAAAACCCTAAACTCCTAAAACCCTGTTAAACCTTAAACCCTTAAACCTTAAAACCCTAAACCTAAAACCCCAAAACCCTAAACACTAAAAGAGATTACCTCAAACCCTAAACCCTAAACCTCAAACCCCAAACCCTAAACTTAAAACCTAAACCTAAATTAAATTAAAATAAAATAAATAAATAAACTTAAATTTAAAAATAAATAAAATAAAATAAAATAAATTAAACTAAAACCTAAACCAAAAAATGAAAACTAAACTAAAATAAAATAAATAAAACCTAATCTAAAAATAAAATAAATCTAAAAAAAATAAAATAGAATAAAACCTTAATGTAAAATAAAAATAAAATAATCCTAAAATAAAATAAAATAAGAACTAAATAAAATCATAAACCTAAAAAATAAACCCTACAAATCAAACCCAAATAAAATAAAAAAAAAAAACCTAAACCATATCTAAAACCAAACCCAAAAAATAAAATAAAAAAATAAACTTAAACGATACCAAAAAAATAGTTTTATGTTTATTAAGTTTTAGGGTTTTGGTTTATGTTTAGTTTAGGGTTTAGATTTATTTCTAATTATTTAGTTACTCTTAGGTCTTTTAAGCCTTTGGGGTTTATGGCTCAGAAAGGTGGCTCAGGGGCTGGGGTGGGGTTTTCCTAGGGTTTCAGGGCTCAGTGGCCTTGGGTCAAGGCCTAGGGCTCAAGGGTTTATGCCTTTAGGGTTCAGGGCCTAGGGTGTGTCAGGGGTTTTGTGGGCTCAGTAGCCCAGGGCTCAAGTGTCTCAGCCTTGTGGCCTGGCTTCAAGCATCAGGCTCAGATTTGTGGCCTGGCCTCTTTAATCAAGCAAACCAAAGAGGGTTTAGGTTTATCTGGTATTTTTATTTAGCCTAGCATCCATTTGAGTTTAGTTCTTTATTTTAGATATCTTTAGCTCAGCTCACATCTTTAGCTGAGTTTAATCATTTTCTTATCTTAGGTCAGTGCCTCATCTTTACTCAGGCCTAAGTCAGGATTTGATTTAGTCTTTTAGGTTTAGGCCTTT
Organism: Cymbidium sinense; assembly: GCA_021442155.1. Taxonomy (NCBI): domain Eukaryota; kingdom Viridiplantae; phylum Streptophyta; class Magnoliopsida; order Asparagales; family Orchidaceae; genus Cymbidium; species Cymbidium sinense. Next base: position 39,857 of record JAKCPB010001867.1, read on the forward strand.
TAGGATCCATCTGTGCCTTATTTTGGTTTTATTTTAGTTTAGTTTAGGGCTTCATTCTAGTTTATTCTATCTTTATCTGATCAGCTAGCTAGCTTCAGCTCACTTTATCTAGGCTCAGTTAATCTCATTTTGTTTAGCTTTTACTTTTATTTTGCTTTAGGTTTTATTTTACCTTAGATTTAGGTTTTATATTTTATTTATTTTATGCCTCATCTTTAGGTTTATCTTTTAGTTTCTTAGGTCTTTAATTAGTTTTATTTTATCTTACTCTTAAGTTTATCTATTTACTATCTTGGTTTTATCTATTCATTTAGGTCTTTTACACCCCAGGTTTACGTATTCTTTTAGCCTCAGTTTTAGATTTGTGTCACATAATCTATTTTTCATTTCATCTATTTCATGCTGCCCAGGCATGTGCTCACTCAGTTTTATTTTATCTTATTTCCTCATATCTTTAGTCCTAGCCTCTCAGTTCTCCCCAGGGCCTAGGGCTCTGCGCTCAGGGCCCAGGGCTCAGGGCCCAGGATCTTATAACCCAGGGCCTGGGGGGTCCTGAGGCCCATCTCAAGGCCCAGGCCTCAGGGCCTACTACTCCAGGGCCCAGGATCTTGGCCACCCTGGGCCTAGGCGTCACTTGGGCAAGTGGTCAGCCCCAGAGTCCGCCAGCCAGGGCCTACACCCCCAGGGCCCAGGGGCACTCAGCTGCCTAAGCCTGCTAGAGCCTGGCCCATGCCCAGTGTGTCAGGGCCTGGTGGCTCAGTATTCAGTGGCCTGTGCCTGTGGCCCAGGGTCATTGGCTCATAGCCCAAAGCCCATGGCCATGGCCTAGTGGCCTTTTAGGCCTCAGTGGCTCCCTAGGGCCTTGGCCTGTGTACTCAGGGCCCAGGGCCTGGCTCAAGACTTGGGGCTCAGGTCTGTATTCACCAGGGCCAGTTAGGGTTTTTTTTTTTAAAACCATTAACCAAACCAAGAGCTCATTTATCTAGTCCATCTTTATTAATTATTCCGGTATTTTATTTTATCTTATTTAAATTAGCTTTCATTTTATCTATGCCTCATTACTTTTACCATTTTTATGCAGGTTTAATGTTTATCTTAGTTTAGTTTTATCTTATTTTTTAATCTTTAAGTTTAATTATTTTAAGCTCTTAGAGTCTTTATTTTATCTTTTAGGTTTAGTTTTATGTGTATTTTAGGTCATTCATAGGTTTTATGTTTTAGTTTAGGTTTAGGTTTATCTTTTGTCCTTTATTTATTATTTAGTTTATGGTTTTAGTTTAAATTATTAAAGGTTTAGCTCTTTACCTTTATCTTAGATCATGCATGGATTATTTTATTTTATTAATCTTTATTAATTTTAAGTTTAGGTTTTTCCTTTTAGTTTAGGGTTTAGTTTTATTTTTTTATTTATTTTAGGTCTTTATTTTTTTTAGGGTTTAGGGTTTTATTTTAGTTTTATTTTATTTCTTTTTTTATTTTATTTTATCTTTAGTTTTTTAATTTTATTTATGTTTTATTCTTAGGTTTATTTTCTTGTTTAGTTTAGATTTTTTTATTATTCTTAGCCTATTTCAATAGCTTTTTATGATTTTAGGGTTTCCTAGTTTAGGGTTTTAGTTTTAATTTTATTTTATTTTATTTTATATTTTCTTTAGGTTTCAGTTTTTTTTTTCCATAAATCTTTTCTTTAGCTCTACTCACTATAGCTAGTGCTCTAGGTCTTCTTGGCCTAAGATCTTAGGGTTTGGTGTCAGTGGATCAGAGTAGGGTTTGTTTAGTGTTTAGTTAGGATAGGGTTTTTGTGGTGGCATGTGGTTAGCTTAGTATTGAGTTTTTAAAACAAATTAAGTAAACCAATAGTTTTAGGTTTATTTTAGTTTATTTTAGCTCTTTTATTTATTTTAGTTTATTTTATTTTTTTATTTTTATTTTAAATTTTATTTATTTTAGTTTATTTATTTTAGTTTAGGTTTAGTTTATATTTTAGTTGAGTTTTATTTTTATTTTATTTTTTGTGTTTATAGGTTTTATTTTAGGTTTATTTTACAATTTATTTTTTTTAGTTTAGATTTGTGCTTATTTTAGTTTATTTTATTTTATTTATTTAGTTTAAGTTCATTTTATTTTAGTTTAGTATTTTATTAGGCCTAGGGTTTATTTTATTTTATTATTTCATTTTATCTTGTGTTTAATTTTCTTTAGTAGATTTAGATTTTATTTATTTTTTGGTTTAATCTAGGTTTAATATTTTAATTTGTTTCTTTATTTTATTTTATTTTGGTTTATTTAAGGTTTATTTTATTTTATTTTACATTTAGTTTTATTTTGTTTAAATTTTTAATTTTAATTTTTCATTTTAAAGTTTTACTCTTAGTTTTATTTATTTATTTTTGTTTATCATTTTTGTTTAGATCTCTTTCTTTAGTGGTTTGTATATTTATTTATTTATTTTACATTTTAGCTTTATTTTGTGCGTGGTTTTATTTAGTCTTAATTTATTTTATCTTAGGTTTATTTTATCTCCATTCTTACATTTAGGTTTATTTTAATTAGTTTTCATTTTAGGTTTACCATTTTAGTTTAGTTTGCTTTATCTTTTTCTAGCCTTAGCTCTATCTTTATTTTATCTTTATTATCTCAGGTCTGGGCCTTAGGCCTCTTTATTCATCTTATCATTTATGTTTCAGTTTATTTATCTATCTATCTTTTGTGTCTTATCTAGTTAAGTCTGATTCCTTGGCCTCTTCTTAGGGCTCCAGGGCTCAGCCAGTGTCATGGCCCAGTGTGGGTATCCGGGGTCTCTGGGGTGCATGGCCCAGCTTGGGTCACAGGTCTTGGGCTCAGTGGCCCAGTGGCCTAGTGGCCCAGATCTTGTGGACTCATGGCCTAGTATCCACCTCTCCAGGCCTGCCAGCCTCTGGCTCAGTATTCAGTGGTCTCAAAGACTCAGTGCCTTCAGTGGCCTAGCTCCAGCTTCTTGGCTCAGAGCCCAGAGCCCAGGGCACCTCCAAGGCCTAGCAGCACAGCATGGATTTTCCTCCAAAGGGGTCAGTACCATGGGTATGCAGGCCCAGTGGCTCATGCTTTGCCTTTTATCTTATTTTGTCTCTTTATACCTTTATCTTTTTAAACTACAAACCACCAGTTTATGTTCTTTTAGTTTATTTTTTTATTTTTTTTATCTTTATTTAGCTTTATTCTTATATTTATCTTATTTGGTTTTATTTTAGGTATTTATTTTAGTTTTAGTTGCCATCTAGTCACATTTAGGTTTAGGGTTTATTTTTAAGTTTAGTTTTATTTTATTTTATCTTTGTGTTAAAGTTGAATTTTATTTTAGCTTAGCTCAGTTTTTATTTTCATTTTTTTGTGCCTAGGTTTTGTGTTTTATCTTGTGTTTATCTTTCAGTTTTAGCTCTTTATTTTAAATTTATTTTATTTTATTTTTCTTAGGCTTTAAGATTAGTTTTATTTTAAGTTTCAGTTTAACTTTATTTATTCTATTTTAGGTTTAGGTTAATCTTATTTCATCTCACCATGGTTTAGATTTATTTCCTTTTTTAGGTTTATTTCTCTAAGTTTATATTTTAGTTTTATTTTATTTTGTTTTATTTTAAATTAATTCTTTATTTTACTCCACTTTTAGTTTTATTTTATTTTAGGCTTTTATTTTTTTTATTTTTATGTTTATTTTATTTTATCTATTTAGTTTAGTTTTATTTTTTTTATTTTTATTTTGTTTAGTTTAGTTTTCCAATTGACTTTTATTTTTTTAATGTAGTGGTTTAGGGTTTTGTCAAGTAGTTTGCAGGTTTATGTTTAGGTTTAAGATTAGTTTTAGGTTTTAGTTTATTATAAGGTTAATTTAAGAGATCAGTATTTGTAGGGGCAGGATTTTTTTTAAATTTTATTTTAAAATTAATTAAACCCTTTTATCTTTATTTAGTTTATTTTTTATTTTAGTTTATTTTTATTTTATTTTTAGTTTAGTTTTATTTTATTTATTTAGTTTTATTTATTTTAGTTTAGTATATTTAATTTAGGTTATTTATCTTAGTTTCAGTTTTATCTTAGTTTATTTTTTTGTTTAGGTTTATATTTATGATCATTTTTTTTTTTTTAGTCTTTATTTTTATTTTATCTTCTGTGCTATTTTGTTTTTGTTTTTTAGGTTTTATTCCTAGTTCTTAGGTATTTTATTTTTTCTATTTTAAGTTTTATTTTTAGTTTAGGTTTATTTTATTCTTTTGGTCATTTTATTTTATTTCAGTTTCAGTTCAGGTTTTGTTTAATTCTCCATAGCTTATTATTAGTTTATTTTGGTTTTATTTTATTTTTTTTCTTAAGTGGTTTTTTTTAGCTTTTAGGGTAGTTTTCATTTTATTTATTTTAGGTTTCACCTCAGGTTTTATTTAGTTTAGTTTATTTTATTTTATCTTTATTTATTTCTTTCTTTTATTTTAGTTTTAGATTTTGTTTCAGTTTTTACATATTTTGTTTAGCTTTAGATTTTATTTATTATATCTTTAATTTATTTTTATTTTCTTCTTTGGGTTTAGGCTCAGTTTATGTTGTAGTTTAAGTTTTATTTTTATTTTATTTATTACTAGTTTGCTTTATTTATATATTTAATTTTAAGTTTTATCTTGTTTAGGTTTGTGCCTTTATTTTATGTTTAATCTAGGTTTTATTTTCTTAATCAGTTGTTTATTTTAGTTTATCTTCCTTAAGATAGTGTCCAGTGGCTTTTAGTTTATATATTGTTTATTTTATTTTATTTTAGGCTCACTACCCCATTTTTATTTTATTTTTATTATTTAGATCAGGCCATTAATTTTTCTTTATCATTTTAGGCCTCATTTATGGCCCATTATCTTATCTTTATGCCTAGCCTTTTATCTTATTTTAGGCCTTCTATCCTCAAGCCCATCTTTATCTTTACCATTTAGTTTAGGCCATTTATCTGTACTATTAGCCCATTCCTACCCATTCTTATCTTTATGCCTAGGGCTTCAGGCTGCCTTTATCTATACTAGGGTTTTACTTAGCTCAGGCCTAGATCTCTCAGGCCCCTTTGTACCCAAAGGGCCTGGCCTGTGGCCTCAGTGTGGCCCAGTCTAGCTTCCAGGCTCCAGGTCTTGGAAGTCACAGGCAGATCTGGCCAAGGTTTTCAGGCCAAATTTGGTCTGCCTAGTTTAAGGTGGCCTTAACTTTTGGGGTTCCTGTCCCAGTTAGTATTCTGTCAAGGACGGGTTAGTTTGTGGTCAGGCTCCTTAGGCTCAGTGGATCAGGGCTCAGTGGTCACAGGCTTCAGTAGGGCTCTTGGGGTTTAGAGTTTAGGTTTTAAGATTTTGGGTAGGGTCTGTGGTTTAGGATTTTAGGTTTAGGGTTTAGCTTTAAGTTTTATGTTTGGTTTATATTTTTTAATAAAAATATATCTCGTGATTCAACATTTCTTCTTTTGATTTCTACCAACCACACTGATTTTTCTAAGACATAAGTGATGACATAGATATAAAATGAGCACCCATAGAGCTAATCAAAACCTTAGATAGCTAGAATTATCTCTACTATAAAGACAAAGTTCCATAAGCAGTAGATCGGATCGATCATTCTTCAATTTCTCTAGTTCCCATCAAAACCACCCAAGCCTCTCGAGTAGCAAGATCCACCATCATGGCCTCGATCTCTCCACTCTGCCACCACCATAGTTGTAACCTCCATCGATACTCGTGCCTCCATAACCACCACTACTCTGACCACCACCTCCAAATCAACCAACACCTCCGATCGCATTATAAGCACCGCGGATAACTTCCTTTTTCCCGCTGCCTCCACCAATGTTTCTAGACCGAAGCTATTGACTATAATGTTATCAACATCAGGTTATTCCCATTCTGTGGTTTAGGTTTAGGTTTATGTTTATTAGTTTTACCCATTAGATTATTTTTTAATTTATTTAGTTACTTAGTTATGTTTAGGTTTAGTTTTAGGATTTTGGTAGGTTTTGTGCTTAGGATTTGTGGTTTAGGTTTTTTTTTTTTTTTAAATTATGAAAACTAGTAGTTTAGGTTTATTTAGTTTATTTTTATTTATTTTAGTTCATTTAATTATTAATTTTACTTAGTTTATTTTTAATTTTTTATTTAGTTTAGTTCATTTATTTTAGGTTTATTTATTTAAGTTTAGTCTTTTTATTTTAGTTAATATTTTAGATTAATGTTTTTTTTAGTTTAGTTTAATTTTTATTTTATTTTCTAAGTTTAAGGATTATTCTTTATTTTTAGGTTTAAGTTTAGGTTTTATTTTATTTTTTTAATCATAAGTTTTAAGTTTATTTTACTACTTAGTTTTATTTTTAGTTTAGTTAGATTTATTTTAGTTTATTTATTTCAAATAGTTCTAGGTTTAGGTTTATTTATTTAGGTAGTTTCTTATTTATTTTAGTTTAGTTTAGGTTCTGGTTCTTTATTTTGTTTAATTAGGTTTTAGTTTTTTTATTTCTCTGCTGATTTTAATCTTTACCTTTATTTTAAGTTTTATTTTTAGGTTTATATTTGTTGTTTATTTAGTTATTTTAATCTAATTTTATTTCTTTTTATGTTCATTTTTATTTTAGTTTATGCTCTTTATTCTTTTATTTTTATTTTATCTTTAATAGTCATATTTTTATATTATTTTATTTTATCTTTAGGTAGCCTTAGCTTCAGCCTTCTTAGTTTTAATCCATTCTCATTCTTTTAATCTTTACTAGCTTCCTCATTTCATTTTATTTATCTTGTATTTAGCTACATTTCAGATTTCTTTAGTTCTCGTGGCCTTGGCCTGGCCTGGCCTGGTGGCGTAGATTTTAGGTGGCCAGGGTCTTGTGGCTCCAGTATTCTAGGCTTCAGTGCCAGCCCCATGATTTGTGTGGCCTGGGCCTCAGGGCCTAAGAGGGTGTGTCTTATTAAACAAGTAACTGAAGGTTTTGGTTTAATTTAGTTTGATTTTATTATCTTAGTTATTTTGTTTTTAATCATTCCCCTTTATTTTATTTTACTTTATTTAGGTTTTAATTTCTTTATTTTAGGTTTATTTTATTTTATTTTAGGTTTAATTCTCTTGTGCATTTTATCTTTAGTTTATTTAGGCTCTATTTATCTTGTCTCTGAGCCTCTTTCTCCAAGGCTCAGCTCCATTTAGGTTTTAGTTTAGGTTTCTCCTTATCTTTTATCTTTTTAATTTATTTTATCCAGGTTTTATTTTGAGCTCTTTGTTTTTTTTTATGAATTTTAGTGGTTTAGGATTATTCAGTGGCCTGTGTGGCCTAGTGGTTTAGGGGTTTTAGGGTTTGGGTTTATGGTTTATATGGCCTTTTTTTAATTAAGCAAACCCACAGGGTTTAGGTTTATTTAGTTTATGTAGTCCATTTTATTTATCTTAGTTTATTTTAATTTATTTTATTTAGTTTATTTTTTAGTTTAGTTTTATTTATTTTAGATTTATTTAGCCTGTTTAGTTTAGGGTTTCATTTTAGTTTATTTTTAGTTTAGTTTTTATTTTATTTTTCGCTTGTGGCATTTTTTTATCTTTTTCAGTTTTTAGGTTTATCCTACTTATTTTATATCATTTGAAGCTCCAGTGCCTAGTTTTCATTTTGTCTTGGGCTGGGCCTTATCTATTCTTTAGCTTCAGCTTGTGTGATATGTTATTTTATTTAAAGTTTAGGTTTTATTTATATTTATTTTAGATTCTTTAGGTTTATGTTTCTTTATTTTAGTTTTAAATCATTTAGTTTATTTTATTTTTATTTTAGGTTTATTTTATTTTAGGGTCTTTTAGTTTATTTCTTCATCATTTTATCTTTAGTTTTGTTTTATTTTATTTTAGTTTAGCCTAGTTCTCAGCTCTTAACCCATGCTTTCTATTTTATTCATCTTTATCTTTTGGTCCTTCATTTTATCTTTATCTTTAGGTTTTATTAGTTTCCTACTTTGAAAGATCTTGTGGCCCAGTGGTCCCAGTGGCCTGGCTCCAGTGTCCTGCAGTCCTGTGCCCAGGCCTCAGGGCCCAGTATTCAGGCCCATAGTCAAGCAGGCCTGCCCAGGATCTTATCTAAACGTTTCGCCTTCATCTGGGGTACCAGGCCTAGGGCTCAGCCTCAGTGGCCCAGCCAGGCTTAGGCTCAAGGCCCAGTGGCCTAGAGACTAGTACTAGGCCTAGCTTGCGGATCTTTTTTCAATCAAGAAAACTGACTTCTGGCCTATTTAGTTTATTCTTTTATCTATTTCACTATTTATCATTATCTTATTTATTAAGCTTTTATTTTGCCTAGTTTAGTCATTCATTTCTAGGTTTATTTATCTTAAATCTACATTTATCTTAGCTCATCTTCAGATTTAGGTTTAAGTTATTTATTTTTTAGCTTTAATGTTTTCTCCATTTAGTTTTATTTTTATTTTTGTGTGCAGTTTTCTCTTAATTCACTTTTGCCCAGTTTAGGGTTTGATTTAGGTTTATTTAGGTTTTAGCCTTTATTTAAGTTTATTTATTTATTTTTATTATTTTAGAAAGATTAGCTTCAGTTTAGTTTATTTTGGTCTTTAGTCATTTATCTTAGTAGGCCAGGATATGTTATTTTTATTTAAGGCCTACATTTTATTTCATTTATTTTAGATTTTAGGTTTTTTATTTTATTTTTAATTAATTTATTTTAGGTTTATTTAATTTTATTTTAGGTTTTGTTTTATTTTATTTGTGGTTTTTAATTTTAGTTTAGTTTAGTTTTATTTATTTTATTTTAGTCAGATTTTATTCTTTAGTTTAGGTTTAGGCTTTCAGGCTTAGGCTTTAATCTATTCACTATATTTTATTTATTTTGTTTTAGCCAGTTCTTATTTATTTTTATTTTTAGATTTTATTGCTTCAGTGGTCCCTTGCTTTAATATTAGTGGTCAGCAGTGTATGGTTTTGGTTTAGTGTCTTTGTGACTCCATGGCTCTAGGCCTAGTGGCTCTTACTACCATTTGGGGGTTAGGGTTAGGGCTCAGGGTTTATGTTAGTGTTTTTTTTTATTAAATACATTTATTTTATTTTATTTGTTTATTTTATTTCATTTATTTATTTTTAATTTTTAATTCTATTTTATTTGTGTTTATTTTATTTTTTATCTATTTAGTTTTTTATCTATTGTAATTTATCTTTATTTTATTTAGTTTGGGTTTATTTTGTTTTATTTTTTCTTTAGGCATTTAGCTAGCTTTAGGTTTACTTTCTTTATCTTTTATTCTTTGGTTTGTAGGTTTCTTTTCATTTATTTTATCTTTATTTTCTTGGTTTCAGCCTAGGCTTCTTTAGCTTGTTATGTTTTAATCTTGTTGTGGATTAGTGGTTTAGGGTATAGGGATCTGGCCTAGTTTCAAGAGCTTGTGGCTTCCACATAGAGTTTATATGGTTTTTTTAATTACAACCCGGTATGTTTATGTCATTTATGTAGTTCATTTTATTTATTTTAGTTTATTTTATTATTTTATTTCCATTTAGGTTTATTTTATTTATCATTTATTTTATTTTATTTATCTATCTTAGTTCAGTTTTATTTTAAGTTTATTTTTTATTTTTACTTTTATTTTATATTTTATCTTTTTTAGGTTTTATTTTTATTTTGCCTAGTTTAAGTTTCTTTTATTTTTTTATTTTAGGTTTAGCTTATTTTAGCTTCTATTTTATACTATTTAGTTTTACCTTTCAGTTCTCCTATTTTGTTTGGCTCAGGTTTTATTTATCTTAGCTTAGGTTTTAGGATCTATATTTCATTTGCTGTTATCTTTATTTATTTCTTTCTTTGTAGGCTTTAGGTTTTATTTAGTTTTAAATTAGTTTATTCAGTCATTATTTTATCTAGGTAGCTTTATTTCATTTAGGTTTTAGTTAGCCTAGTTTAGATCTCATATTTATCTTAGCCTTTAGTTTTTTTTTCAGGCCCAGCTTGTGCTCAGTCCAGCTAACCGCATGCTCTCTATCTTTATCTTTATCTTATCTTATCTAGTTCTCTTCTATTTTATCTCATTTAGTCAGCATTTCTCAGATATCTTTTAAACTTAGTACTCCAGTGGCCTGGGGGCTCAGTGGCCTAGCAGGCCTGAGCCCATGCCCAGTCTCAGGTTTTAAGTGGCCAGGGGCCTTTAGTAGCCTAAGGGCTCAGTATTCCCAGTGGCTCAGGCCCAAGCAGCTCACGCCTAGGCTGTCTCTTACTCTAAACGTCCCACTCATCTAGGCACTTGGGTTAGCTCAGATCAGGGTCTTAGCCTAGTGGTTAGCTTAGTTGGCCTTAGTGGGCCTGCAGTGGACTCCAGCCTACAGGATCATTCCACCAGTGGCCTTTTAAATCAAGAAAACTGACTGGCATAGCTCATTTTATCTTTCTTATTTATTTCCATCACATCTTCTTTATCTTCATCTTATCATTAAGCCTTCATCTTTATCTAGCCTTTATCTATCTAGTCTATCTATCTATTTGGCACACGCCTTCATTCCTACTTTCAGCTCATCTAGCTTCCTAGTTTATTCTCCTTTACTTAGCTCTTTCTCAGATCAGCTCCATTTTACTTCTTAAAAGGCCTTTATCTTTTATCTTCCTTTCAGGCCTAGCCTTAGGCTCTTATCTTTAGGTCTCATTTTAGCCTAGCCTTAAGCTCATTTTTTATTTATCTTATCATTTAGCCTAAATTTTAGCCTCTTTAGCTTTATTCTCTGTCTGGGCATGGTCTATCATTTATTTGGCCAGTATGGCCTCTTATTCTCCATTTATCTTAAACTCATCAGATCTTTTAGCTCAGCTCTCATTTAGTCTCGACCTTTAATTATCTTAGGCCTCATTTTGTTAACTTTTATCTTAGGTAGCTTTCTATTTTATTTTCCAGGTTTTATCTTTAGCCTATTTGGCCTTTATCTTTATCTTTAGTCTATTAGCTAGGCTCAGGGCTCAGGCCTAGCTCTATACAGTTCTCTAATATATCTTATCTTTTATCTTTTAGTCAGTCCTTTATTTATTATTTTAGCTTTTATTTAGCTAGTGGTTAGCCTTTTAATATTCTAGTAGGTTTAGGTCACTTAGGGTCCGGCCTAGGGGTCTCACGCCTGGTCTGAACGCTCGTGGCTTTAGGTATTTTGTGGTTTAGGGCTCAGGGCCCGTGGCTTTAAGATAGTAGTTTGTGGCTCACTAAGGCCTGGGCTGTCAGATCCCTTTTCAATCCTTTACTCTATTTTAGTAGGTTTACTCAGCTTTAGTATTAGTGCCTAGTGCTTCAGCTTTAGGTTAGCCTTGTCTACCTAGTTTGTATCTTTAATCAAGAAAACTGATTGGTTTAGGTTTATTTAGTTTATATTTTATTCTTTCATTTATTTTAATTTTTTATTTTTAGATTTTATATAATCTAATTTAGTTTATTTATCTTAGGTTTATTTTATTTTAGTGCCCATTTCTTTATTTTCACTAGTTTCAGCTTCATTTATTTTTTAATTTAGTGTTTCTCTGCCTTATTTTTTTTATTTGTGTGCGTTTAGTTTTTTATTTTATTTTTTAGGTTTTAGGTTTTATTTTAGGTATATTTTAGATTTTATTTTTTTCTCTTTAGGTTTATTTTCAATTTATTTTATTTTATAGTTTTTTTGATTTGATTTTAGTTTATTTATGTTTTATTTAGTTTAGTTTATATTTTGTTTTAGTTTAGGTTTATTTTATTTTATTTATTTTATGTTTAGATTTTTCTATTTTAGTTTATGCTAGGTTTTATTTTTATTTATTTTGGTTTTATCTTCAAGTTTATTTAGGTTTAGGTTTTATTTAGCTTTATTTTAGTATTTTATTTTTATCTCATGTTTAGTTTATATCTAGGTTTATTTATTTTAGGTTTATTTTATTTTTTTACCTTAAGTAGCACCCATTTATTTATTTTTAGCTTTAGTTTTTATCTTAATCATCTTTTAAGTTTCATGTTTTAAAGTTTTAGGCATAGATTCCAGGTTTTATTTAATTAATCCTTATATCTTTATCTTACCTTTTATTTCCACTTTATCATATTATCATTTAGCTACCTTAAATTTTAATGCCTCTATCTGGCTGCCTTTCCCAGGCCAGTGGGTCTGTGGCCCAGGGTCAGTCTGCCCGGTGCGTGGCTTTAGGGTCTTGGGCCTAGGGCTAGCAGAGATCAGGGCCTGGGCATTTTTGGCTCTGTCATGTGCCAAGAACTCAGTGGCTCAGTGGCTTCCATTTTGTACCCAGGTTAGGGCTTTATTTATCATTTTTATTTTCCATTTAGTGGCCTAAGGCTAGATCGCAGTGGCCCACTCAGCTGCTCAGACCTAGGATCTCCCCACAGTTCTAGGTCTTATCATTGGTGCTGGCTCAAGTCACTACTCAGAGCCTACTGCCTAGTGGTCCCAGGCTCAGCTTTAGTCAAGGTCAGGTAATGCAGTGGTTTTTTTTATCTTTTATCTTTAGACAGTAAACCCATGTGCCTAGGCTTTTTAATTAATTTTATTTTATTTTAGTTTTTTTTATTTTGGTTTATTTTATTTTCATTTTATCAATTTAGTTTATTTGAATTTACTTTAGCTTTTTTTATTTATTTTGAGGTTTAGGTTTATGTTTATTTTCAATTTAGTCCTTATTTTTATTTTATTTTTATGTTTAGGTTTTATTTTTATTTTAGGTTTTATTTTATAGTATGCTTATTTTATTTTATGTCTAAGTGTTTTTTAATTTTATTTTTGGTTTAGTTTTAATTTATTTTAGGTTTTTCATTTTTTATTTTATTTTGGTTTGTTTTTATATTTTTTAATTTATTTTCTCTTAAGCCTAGCTTCAGTTTAGGGTGTGTCAGCTTTTAGTGTTAATTTTATCTTTATTTAAAGTTTTTATTTATTTATCTTTATTTTTTAGGTCTTTTTTTAGTCCACCTAGTTTATTTTAGCCTGTATCTTAGCTTTATTTTAGTTTATGCCTAGTTTTAATAATTTTAGTGTATCTTTTAGCTTAGCTTTATTTTATCTTATTCCATTTTATCTTTAAGCTTCCATTTTTAGTCCAGATCTATGTTCTTATCTGGTTTATTTTAGGCTCAGTTTATCTTGTCTTATCTTATCTTTTAACTCCATGCCCATTCTAAGTCATTCATCTTTATTTACACTAGCCTTTCATCTATCCGTGCTTTTCCCAGGCCTTTATCTTATCTTTATTCAGGCCTCTTTACTCACATCATCTTAACTTTATTCTACTTAGCCCATCTTATCTTATCTTTTGCATAGGCCTGGCCTTTACTCTCATCTCTAGGCCCCATCTAGACTCCTAGCTTCTAGCCTTGGGGCTGGCTCAGTGGCCCAGCCCAGGATCTGTGGCCTTTGGGCGCCCAGGGCCCAGGTCAAGGCCTAGGGCCCAGTGGCCTAGGGCCTGAAAGTTCAGCCCGCAGTGGCCCAGGGCCTTAGTGCAGGGCCTAGGTGGGGCCCAGGGCTGGCCCAGGACTCCAGCCTCAAAGCCCAGGCCTGCCGAAAGCCCAGGGGTCCTGGCTTCCATGGCTTTAGGGCCCAGGGCCTGGGCTGCCAGGATCTAGTGGCTCAGGTCAGAGTGGCTGGCTTCAGCCTGGCCTAGGCCCGGGGTTTGAGCCTAGTGGAGTTTACCAGGGAGTGGTCAAGTAGGATTTAGTGGGTTTTGGTTTAGTGGTGGTTTTGTAGTTAAGGTTGGGTTTAGGATTTTCAGGTTTAGGTTTTGAGGGTTTAGTGGTTTGTTTTATTATTTTAATAGAGAACAAATTCAAAGTCAACATTTCTTCTTTTTGATTTCATCAACCAATTAATACACCAAGTTTTTAATGAAACAAGTGATGACATAGATCAAAGATGAGAATGCATAGAGCAAATCAAGAACCCTAGATAACTAGAATTGTCTACCTAAAAGACATGCCCATAAGAATCGATAGTTCTTCGCCAGATTTCCCATCGAATTACCTCGACATCTCTCTGGATCCACCATCATATCCCTTATCTCTCCCCTCTTTCACCACCACTGTAATCTCCATCGCCCTCAGGCCATACCATGACCACCACTACCTGCACACCTCCTCCTCCATATCCACTGATCCTCCCAGACCACTACAACCTCTACCCACCACCATCCTACTGATCCCTAATGCGAGTGCCCAAGGTTCTTCCAATTCTTGGGGTTTATGTTTAGTTTATTTAGGTCAGTTCTTGTGATTACTTTTTAATTTAGTTACTTTAGTTAGTTTAGGGTTTTAATTAAGAAAATAGGGTTTAGGTTTATTTAGTTTATTTTTTATTTATTTTAGATTATTTTATTTTGTATTTTATTTAAGTTTATTTTTATTTTATTTAGTTTTTTTTTTTATCTATTTTATATTTAGTTTATTTAGTTTTAGGTTTTTTTTTTATTTTTTTTATTTTTTAGTTTATGTTTTTTTATTTACTTTTATTTTATTTTTTAGTTTTTTAGTTTTATTTATTTTATTTTTAGGTTTAGGTTTAGTTTTTATTTTATTTTAGGTTTAGATTTTTGTGTTTCATTTTAGGTTTATTTTAGGATTATTTTTGTTTAGTTTGGATTATTTATTTTATCTTTAGTTTTTAGGCTTTAGTTTATTTTAGATCGAAGTTTAGGTTTTATTTGTTTTAGCCTGGTTTATTTTATATTTGGTTTAGGACTATTTTATTTATCTTTATTTTTTTTTAGTTTGGTTTTATTCTTTTATTTATTTCTTTATTTTAAATTTATCTTTAGGTTTAGGTTTTATTTATTTTATTTTATGTTAGTTTAGGTTTATTTGATTTTGATTTTCTTTAGTTTTATTTTATTTAGGTTTTTTATTTTTAGTTTAGTTAATATTTTTTATTTATTTTATTTTACTTTATTTATTTTCAATAATATATTAGTTTAAATGTGCTCTATCTTTATATTAGTTTTTATTTTATTTAGATTTAGGTTTTTTATTTATTTTATCATGTAGTGCAGCTTAACTTTTATACTTTTGTTTGTTAGTTTAGGATCTTATGCTTTGGTTTGGCTCAAGTGTGGGTTTGGTGCAGGCCTAGGGCCCAGGTGGTTTGGGTCTATGCTGCAGGCATTTTAAAAAAATCAACCAGTAGGTTTAGGTTTATCCACTTTATTTTTATTAATTTTAGTTTATTTATTTTATTTTTTTATTTAGTTTTATTTTATTTTTATTTTATTTTATTTAATTTATCTTAGGTCCATCTTTTATTTTGTATAGTTTTCTTTATTTTATTTAAATCTTTTATTATATTTTAGGTTTTATTTTATCTTTATTTAGTTTTATATAATTATATCTTTAGTTTATTTTATTTTATTTTTTTAGTTTAGGTTTAGATTTAGGTTTAGTGGTTTAGTTTTAATTTATTTTTTTTTTATTTATCAGGGTTTATGTTTTGTAATCATTATATTATCTATTTAGTTTGGTTTTTTTTTTTGGTGGCTCAGGGTTTATGTTTGGTAGTGTAGTGTCTGGTTTAGTTTAGGGTTAGGTTTAGGTTATGATGATTTATTATGGGGGAGGGTTTATAGTTTTTAGGGTTTGGGGTTTAGGTTTTAGGTTTAGGGTTCAGATTCAACATTTCATCAACTAAGTAACACACCAAGTTTTCTTAGATATAAGTGACGATATAGATAAAAAATGAGCACAAATTGAGCAAATCAAAACCATAGATAATTAGAACTATCTATACTGTAAAGACAGCTCTATCAAGTAGATTGGATCGACCATTCTTCAGTTTCTCCAATTTCCATCAGAACCACCCTAACCTATCGAGTAGCGGGATCCACCATCATATCTCTGATCTCTCCCTCGGCCACCACCACGCCTGTATCCTCAGTCTCTCCTCCCGCCTCCATAAGAACCACTGTTCCGACCACCACCTCCATATCCACCAGCACCTCCATATCCGCTAGCACCACTACAATAACCGATGCCTCTACCTTTGCTTCCACCGCCACATCTAGACTAACTTGGTTGATGGTGATGTTCCTACCATCAAGGTTCTGCCCATTCTTAGGGTTTAGTTTAGTCTCGATTTATTAGGTTTGTTTAGGTTTATTTTTAAATTTATTTAAGCTACTTTGTGCTTTAGTTTAGGCTTGTGGCTTGTGGGTCAGGGTTTAGTTTAAGGTTTAGGGTATAGGGTTTTAGGTTTAGGTTTAAGGTGAGTTGGGGTTGTGATTTGTGGGCAGCGTCAGAAGGTTTAGGATCCAGTTTTAGGTTGCTTGTGGTTTGCTGTTTGTTTTGGTTTTTTAAAAATAAATCGGTTTGCTTATTTAAGATATTTTAGATTTTATATTTTATATTTTTTTTATTTATTTAGTTTATTTATTTAGTTTCTGGCAGTTTTTTATTTTACTGTGTTTAGTTTTAGTTTTGCTTTTATTTTATTTATTTTACTTTTGCTAGGTTTTTAGTTTTATTTTAGGTTTATTTTGGTTTAATGTTTGTGTTTCAGGTTTGTGTAGTTGTGGGGCTCAGGTTTCAGGTGTGTTTTGGCTTCCAGTTTGTCAGCCTTTTAGGTTGTGTTTTTTTATATTAAGCAAACCGACAGTTTTAGGTTTATTTTAGTTTTATTTATTTTATCTTAGTTTAATCCATTTTATTTTTATTTATGATTATTTTAATCTAATTTAGTTTAGTTTATTTATTTTAGTTTAGGTTTTATTCATTTTATTTTTATGTCAGTTTTTAGGTTTATTTTAGTCGAGTTTTATTTTATTTGATTTTTAAGTTTAGTTTTATTTTTTCCTTTAGGTTAAGGTTAGGTTTTAGGTTTTAGGTTTATTTTAGCTTTATTTTAGTTTAGATTTAGGTTTTATTTTATTTTATTTTATTTAAGTTTGTTTTTTTGTTTAGTTTATTTTAGTTTATGTATGTTTATTATTTTGTTTATTTTGTTTTTATTTTAGATTTAGGTTTTTTTAGTTTATGTTTTAATTTATTTATTCTTATGTTTGTTTTATTTTTGGGTGAGGATCTTTTATTATTATTTTATTCTTTGGCCTATTTTAGTTTATTTTATTTTATGTTTATATAGCTTATTTTATTTAGGTTTTTTATTCTCAGTTATTTTATGTTTTATTTATTTTAGTTTATCTGTGCCAGTTTAGTTTATATTTATCTTGTTTTTTTTTAGTTTAGTGATCAGTTTCAAATTTTATTTATTTTAGGTATTTTATTTCATTTTTTAAGCTTGGCTTTTTATTTAGTTTTTATTTTATATTTTTGTTTATTTTATTTAATGCTATTTTAATTTATTTAGGTTTTTATTCTTTAGCCTTTATTTTATTTTAGTTTATTTTAGATTTTATTTATCTATCTAGTTTAGTTTTGGTTTTATCTTATTTTATCTGTAGTTTTAGTTTAGTTCAGGTTATTATTTATTTATCTTATTATTTTTAGTTTATTTATTTATATATTTTACTCATTTAGGTTTAGGTTTTAGCTAGTGGCTCAGGGAGATCACAAGGTTTAGTGCCAGGGTTTATGGATTGGCTCTTATTTTTATTTTTGGGTTAGGTTTAGGATTTAGGGTTTAGTGGGTGGTAGGTTTGTTTTCAAGCCAGGGCTCAGTGGGGCTTTAGTGTGGTTTTAGGATTTAGTGTTTACATTTTAGGTTTAGTGTTCAAGTTTTAGGTTTTTGGTTTTTTTTTGATAGAAAACAAATTCAGATTTGACATTTCTTCTTTTCGATTTAATCAAACAAGTATTCAAAGACACAAGCGATGACATAGATACAAAATGAGCACTCATAGCAAAAATCAAAAACTTTTGATAACTAGAATCGTATCTACTATAAAGACACGCCCATAAGAAAGAATCAACCATTTTAATTTATCCAGCCCCAAATGTAACATCCCCGCTTCTCGAGTAGTAGAATCTACCATCATTTCCACAATCTCTCCCTCCTCCACCACCATGGCTGCAACCTTCATCACTCCTCCTGCTTCCATAACCACCACTACTCTGACCACCACCTCCATATCCACTAGAACCTCTAGATCCCCCATCACCACTGCGATAACGGTCACATCCATCTCCACCTCCACCTCCGCATCTGACCCAGCCTACTGACGGATGTTCCCTGCCAAGGTCTCCTCCCATTCTGGGGTTTAGGTTTAGGTATAGGTTTTTTAAGTTTTGACTTTACTTCTTTTACTTTTAAATTTATTTAGTTACTTTCTGCATATGTTTAGGATTTGGCTTTAAGTGTGTGTTTGTGGTTGTGGCTTCAGTGTGGGTTTGTGGTTTTGGTTTTGGGTTTTGCTTTTGGGCTCATTTTAGGGTTTGGGGCTTTAGTTTGTGCTTAGGTTTAGGGCTCAGGGTAGGAGGTTTAGTGTTGGGGTGCTGGCCTTGGGTTTAAAATCAAGGATTTATGGATTATTTTAAAAAATCAAACCAAGAGGTTTAGTTTATTTAGTATTTTTTTATTTATCTTAGTTTATTTTAATTTTATTTTTGGTATCTTTTCTTTATTTAGTTTAGCTTTATTTATTTTAGGTTTATCATTTTAGTAGTTTTATATTTATGTTTAGGTTTAGATTTAGGTTTATTTTAGTCCAATTATTATTATCTTTAGTTTTAGTTTTATGTTTATTTTATTATTTTTAAACTTATATTTATTTTACTTTATTCTCAGGTAGGTCTTTTATTTTTAGGGATTTATTTTAGCTTTATTTTATTTCTTTTATTTTAGCTCCGTGTAGGGCTTTAGTTTAGTTAGTTTAGCTTTATTTATTTACAGCCAGGATCAGGTTTAGTTTATTTATCTTTATTATTAAGGTTTTGGTTTAGGGTTTAGTTTTAGTTTCTTTATTTATTGTTTATTTTTAATTTAGGTATTTAGTTTTATTATTTATATATTTTAGGTTATTTTTTTAGATTTAGTTTTATTATATTTAGGTTTTATTTTTAGTTTATTTTAGGTTTTATTATTTATAATTTAAATTGTTTTATTTTCTTTCTCGTGTAGGATTAAGTTTTGATTTTAGTTTTATTTTATTTTTTATTTTTTATTTCTGTTTATATTATTTTATTTATTTTATTTGTTTTATTTAGTTTAGTTTAGCAATGTAGGTTTAACAGTTTAGGGTTTATTTATGGTTTAGGTTTAGGGGGTTTTAAAGTTTAGGTTTTAAGGTTTAGGTTTAGGGTTTGGTTTAGCTAGGTGGTTTTTTATTTCTTTTATTTTTTTATTTAGTGGTTTGTGGTTACTAGGGTTTAGGTAGTGGTTTAGATTTATGTTTAGTTTTATGTTAGGTTTAGCTTAGGTTTAGAGTTTAGGGTTCTATCGTAAACACTAAACCCTAAACCGTAAACCCTAAATCCTAAACCATAAAACTCTAAACCTTAAACCTTAAAACTGTAAACCCTAAACCCTAAACCTTGAACCCTAAAATCGACAACCCTAAACCATAAACCCCAAACCCTAAATCATAAACTAACCCTAAACCCTAAACCCTAAACAAACCCTCAACCCTCAACCCTAACCCTAAACCCTCAATGGGAAGAACCTTTATGGGAACATCATCAACCAACTAGCCTGCCTAAATCATGATGGAGGCAAAGGCGAGGCTAAGATTATCACAAGAGTGGTGGGGATCGAGGTGATGGTGGATATGGAGGTGGTTGTGAGTGGGTGGTGGTTATGGGGCAAGGAGTGATGAGGTTATAATCATGGTGGTGGCGAGGGAGAGATCGGGATATGATGGCGATCCCACCAGTCAAGAGGCTTGTTTTGATGGGAACTAGAGAAAGAAGAATGATCTGACCGCTACTTATGGAACTGCCTTTATAGTAGAGATGATTCAACTTATCTAGGGTTTTTGATTTGTTCTATGGGTGCTCATTTTATATCTATGTTGTCGCTTGTGTTTTAGAAAAGTTGGGATGCTACTTGGTAGATGAAATTGAAAAGAATAAATGTTGAATCAATTTGTTCTCATTAAAAAAACCTAAATCTTAAACCTTAAACACTAAACCCTAAATCCTAAACTAAAACATAAACCCTAAACCTATAACTTAAACCCTAAACCCTAAATCTTAAACCCTAATAACCCTAAACCCTAAACACTAAACCATAATCCCTAAACTCTAAACCGTAAATCCTAAACCCAAATCCGTAAATCCTAAACCCTAAACCTTAAACCCTAAACCCTAAACTCTAAAACCCTAAACCATAAACCTAAACACTAAAACCATAAACCCTAAACCCTAAACTAAACCTTAAACTAACAAACCTTAAACTAACCCTAAACCCTAAACCATAATCTTGAATAAAGTTTTCATAAGGAGTAGATCTAAAAAATGACCTAATCCGAATCTAGTTAAGGTAGCTAAAGAAAATGGCTTCAAGAGACTTTCCCTTGACTGTTAGTGATTTGAATACCCTAAACCCTAACCCTAAATCATATTATATTACCATATATTATAGTATAATGTAGCATCATATATTTGAGCATATATTGATGTGTTTTTTGGTTGTTATAAGATGTTTTAAAATGTTTTAGTATATTATGGTATTGTTCCCTATAGTCTATATTAATATAAATCATAATAATATTTAATTAATAAATTAGATGATGAAATTTATTAAATTTGAAGTGGAAATTAGGTTGTAGTACCAAAGGTGTGCTACGCCACATGTAGTTTAAAAAGTAAGATTTTATGTTCAAAATAAATATTATATGTTGTAGCATAGTATAGCATCATATATCGTAATATATTATTCCGTACATTTTAAATTCTTTCAATATTTTACAATCATGTAGTCGAGCTTACACTAGCATTATTTATAAAAATGTTGATTTAGACTTTAAAATGGTGGAATTTGGCCAAATTCATAATAGGTAGAGCATGGCATCATAATATATTATTTTAATTTAAAATTTGTAAGTGATACGACTAAAATACATAATTTTTTATTGTTTAGACTAATTTTATGAATTTTTTTAATCTTAAGCAATCCATTGTGATGTGATATGCAATATAATATAATATAATATATTTGTGTATTATGATATACGATGCCATAACATACTGTAGCATCACGCATTATAACATACTTTTGTTTATTACTACTCATTGTTTAGCATATTTTAGTATCTTATAATATGATGTAGTAGAGTTTGTACTAGTATAATTCATAAAAATACTGATATATAGGCTAAGATGATGAGATTTCGCCAAATTTATGGTTAGATTTAAGGAACATCATTGGGGGTGTGCTATGGTCTATCATTTAGTCAAAAGAATGGAATTTTGCATCCAAAATAAATGTTCTTTATTCAACCAAATTTTATAATTTTTTTGCTTAAAGTGATTCATTTTAAGGTGTAATGTAAGATAATATATTATATGAAAGCATACTAAAATATAATGTACATAGCAATATAACTTCACAGATATATGAATGTGGTGGTGTGTTACTAAATGTTATTGTACATTTTAGTATGTTTTGCTTTTGATATAATACATTGGGTAAAAACTCATAAAAATGTTAATTTGAAGGTTGAGATCAAAGAATTTGGCCAAATTCACAACACACACCAAGAAGGAACACCAAAATTATGCTATTTTGTACCATTTCTAATAGAAAAATAACAATATTACATCCAAAATGAACATTATTCATATATTAAGAAAATTTTGTTATTTGTTCCTTTTAAGTGATTTTAATGAGGTGTAATATTAAATAATATATTATATTATAGCAAATTATAATATAACATCATATATTATAATATAATATAGTGTGTTTATTCACACTATAATATGTTTAGCATGATATTGTATAGCTAGTTTGTGCTTGCACCATTACAAATCAGAAAATGTTGATTACAATGTTAAGATGATGTAATTTGAAGAAATATATTGTTAGGCTTGTGGTTGAAGTATTAAAGGTGTACATAGAGAAGAAATAAGATTTGATGAGAATTACATGTCAAGGACATAGAGGGAGCTCTGTTTGAGGATCACTAATGCATTATACATGACATGTGAGGGGTTTATGTTGAGGGGATAGAAGAAGAAAATCTATTGGGGATAAGGTTTGGATTTGATATGATTTTATGATTTGAGGACATAAGATCCTCTAGGGATAAGAATCTATAATCCATCAGGGATTTAGATCGAATCAACTTTAATTTGTTTTGTTTTAATTGATGTGGAGGCATATATGTTAGAGATATGGGCTCGAGTCCACTGGTGATCGGGTATATGAACCTTCCACTAAGGAAGAAGGTTCGGGCTATCTGCTGGGAATTAGGATTTGAGTTTGATTTCATAGATTTTATTGGGGATGTATCCGCTGTGAATAAGAGTTTGGTTGGATTTCTTTGATTTAGACTTTACTGGGGGAGTTAGTTTAATTTGGTTCCACTAGGGACGTTGGTTTGGAATTTGATTTGTTTCCTTAAGTTGTTTATATATGATTTGGTGCTCCACTAGGGAGAATGTGTGATTTAACTCCACTAGGGAAATCAAATTGGTTTAATTTAATTTGAGTTAATGTATGGACCTTGTCAGTGTGCATAAACCCATCGAGAAGGGGGTATATTAGCCTTGACCTACCTGAGGTTTATAAATCCCAAATGGATAGTCTTCCAATTGTGGGGTAGAGCAAACCAACCTAAGGGGTTGCCTTTTAATGTGCAATGGTTATGCTAAAAAGAAAGTGTAGCAAACTTACATTTTCCAAAGCAAAAAAAAAGCTGGGGTGACCTGTTGGATGCAAAATTAATCGAACCTGACCTAGGGTGACTACTGAGTGAATGTCAATGGGGACTTATGTCAACTCAAAGTAGTAAAGATTAATTTTATCTTTATTTCATGTGATTTGATATGGTTTGTTTGGTTTAGTTTGATTTTGAATTGAGGGCATATCCGTAATGTGAGCTCGATCAAATTTGATAGATTTAATTTATGGACCATGATGATGCAATGGACCCAGAGAAGGGGCTATATCGAACTTGTCATATCTCAGATTTACAAATCCAAAGGGATAGTCTACTGGCCATGGGGTAGAGCTAGCAAACCTAAAGGGTTGCCTTTCGGTGTGCAACGGTTGTGCTAACAAGAAGGCATAGTAGACTTACATCTTCTAAAGCAAGGAACAACTACTAGGGTGACCTATTGGTGGTACAACAAATCAAACCTGACTTAGGGTGACTACTGAGTGAATATTGCTAGGGACTTATATCAACTCAAGAGTAGTCAACCAATTCCTATAGGGAGTTTTGCTGACACTGCCTTAAAAATAAGATGATTGCTTGAGAAAAGGTACTGTTAGGGGTGTCCTCCTAGTCTACAAGTGAATATATATTTTGTTTATATATTTATGTGGACCCTATTGGTGTGCGAGGGACCACACTGAAAGGGGCTATGTCGCCTTAACCTATCTTAGATTTACTGGACTAAGGGAGAATCTGCAAATCCATGGGATGGATTCTCTAACCACAGGGGGTGTTACTAGGAAAGAGGAACTGTCCAATCTGAGAGTAACTCGAGTAATATCTATTTAGAGTCACAAAGGACATGATCCAAATATAGTGCCCACAGGGGAGATGTTGCTTGGTTTATCCCGAGCCTTGAAAAGAAAGTTTATAGGTATACAGTTGCCAACTCAAGGAAAAAGCATAACAGACTTACATATACCATGTGTGGTGTATCCTAAGGTGCGAGAACCAACAAACCTAAAGTGTATCCATCAAAATTAGTGGTGTATCTATCAGCATAGTGAGAACCAACCAACCTAAGGTGTCATTTGTGTGCAATAATTAGTCAAGAAAGAAAGTATGTAGTCTTACAACATTCCAAGCGGAACTAATCATCGGGATAGTCTGTCATCGGTGATATAGATGTTATCTGACCTAGAACGACTACTAAGCGGAAAGCCCTGAGGAAGGACAAGATCTAAACTTGAAGCAATCATGAGGGAAGGAGCCGCTAGGGGACATATCCTAAACCTCTAATATACTCAACCCAGTTTATATACGAAGGCTAATCTAAGATGAAAATATAGTAGACTCATATCTTCTTAAATGAAGCCAACATAAGGTAGCTTACTGGCCATGCGGTAAGGCCTACCAAACTAACAAGGCACTTGTCAGTGTTCAATGGCCAAGTAAGGAAGGAAAGCATAGTAGGCTTACATCCTTCAAAGCAAGAAGACCACTGGGTGCACACTAGAAGGAGACGTCACTCCCATATAGTAGCCGAAATAGTATTTATTATATTTGTATATATAGTTTGTGTTCAGTCAATGAATGATACTATGGTTCTTTTCAACTACCCTAAACACATTATGATGATTCACAAACAAGAATACTTTCAATATCTAAGAGATTGAATTCAAAATGGAATTTTCATTAATGATAATTATTTTGAAAAATGATTTATAATATCTATTTAAGTATAGCCCATTGATTGGATGCATTAGGTGCTCCCTTTATGAAAAATAAGCTAATAAGATCCTCTTTGGTAGGCCATTTCTATGGAAAAAGGGCCATCCCAAGTGGGTTCAAACATTCCTTTCAACTTACAATGGACAACAATCGATCTTCCTAGAACTAAACTAAGCTCTCTTACTTGAAAAGCTCTAGGACGGACCAACTTATTATGAGCTTGAATCATTTTAGATTTGTACAACTTGAGGTTTTGGCATGCCCGCTAGCATCTCTCCTCCAAACCTTCGAGCTCTTCTAACCACACCTTGGCATTCTACTATATTGTGATCTTGCTAACCATAACTATCCTTAGTGATGGGAGTTTAACTTCTAATGGTAGAATAACTTTGGACCCATATACTAAAGAGAAAGAAGTATACTCAGTTGGAGTTCTATATATGGTGTGATAGGCCCACAAGGCTTCAACTAACTGCTCAAGCCACTATTGCTTATTATTGTCTAGTTTCTTATTTAATATTTGGATGAGAGTTTTGTTGAAGGATTCTGCTAAGCCATTTTTCCTTGGGTAGTTGATGGTAGAATATCTACAATCTAAGCTATGTCTCCGGGCAAAATTTTTGATCTTGGCACTCTTAAATGTAGTACCATTATCAGTTATAATTCACCGAGGAACTATGAACTTATATACGATATGGTTTCTAAAAAACTGGAGTGCATGCTGAGTTGTGACCTCTTTAAACGAAATTTCCTTCACCCATTTGGAAAAGTAGTCAGTAGAAGCTAAGAGGAACATATGACCCTTGGAAGAAGGATGAACAATCGGACCCACTATGTCGGTACCCCAACACTCGAATGGCCTTGATGCCAATGTAGGATGTAGAATGTTGGGTGGTTAGTGTAGGATCACACCATGTATTTGACAATGGTGGCATCGCCTAGCCATATCCATGCAATCTTTGATCATCGATGATAAGTAGTATCCTAGTATATTGATCTTGGCATTCATCTTCAAACTGAATTGGTCAGCACCACATAATCTTTTGTGTACGTTGGTCATGATCATATGGGCTTCGTTGTCTAATAAACAAGAACCACATATTGCCCGGGCACAAGACACCATCCACAAGAGCATAGGAAAGTTCTCTACTTAACTGATGGGCTTGGGACTTCTCTTGAGGTAGTTTGGCTTTATTTAGGTAATCCATGAATGGTTGCATCCAATCTAACTCCTCATCCTTCTTGGGAATGGCAACCTCTCTTCAAGAGAGTACTTTTGATAAGTTCAAGCCAATAAGGGATAAGACATATCTATTTTGGACCTTTATTGATATGGATACATCCTTTGAACATGCCAACTCCTTGGCAAACTTGGCTAAAGCATACGCTACGATGTTCTCTCCTCAAGGAATCTTATAAATGGTAACCTCTAGGATTTGGGCCAACAACTTTCTTGTGTACTTGTGGTAGTGATAGAGCTTGGGCTTTATAACCTTGTAGGACACAACAATTTGGTTGATAACTAGTTGAGAATCCTCAAAGATGTTGATGTTATGGATGTTTAGAGTAACGACTAACTTAAGACCCACAATCGAGCCTCATATATAGCTTCGTTATTGGTGCAAGGATTGGAATGATGATGAGAATCTCATCACATCATAGTGCAGAATTAAGAGAACTATTCCTACCCCTACCTTTCTTAGAATAGTAGATTGTGGCTCTTCTCCTCTTTGAGAGGAAGTCACACCATCAAAGTATATCTCCCAGTGGTGAATGCTAGTATCCCCTAAGTTTATGATTTGTTCGTTGGGGAGATCATCACTAAGCAGAGAGTTAGCAGAAAGTGGTTGTTTATTGGGGAGAACTATTTTGTAGGTGTAGTTAGATTTACTTTTCCCATATAAATGTAATTTTTGCAATAGGAATTAGGATTAGTGCTATGGGAGATTAGGATAAGCAATGCCCAGAAGGCTTTGTCCTGGGGTGCCCTATGATGCCTTTGAAGTAAGCACCATCCTAATCAAAGAAGGAACCAAATCAAAATTAAAGATCTGAAGAAAGAAGACCCCATATCATTTAATACAATTATAATTATTCTTTCATATTCTAGGTTGTATAAGCGTAGAGTTCGGTTACCCATCTTTTCTCTCTTTGGGTTGTATGGCGGTACCCAACCACATTGGCCTTTTATTCTTTTATGATAGTTTATATAATTGTTTGATGTTATGTTTACATTGTGTATTAAGACAACATGATTTTCATAGTTTCATAAATGATTGATGCTTTAATGTGTGGCTTGAATAAGATTAGGCTCTTAGGATAAAAATAACTTCTCTACCCAACTAATCACATATTGCTAAATTTTAAACAACTCATAACCTTATCATAAAGCCTAAGACATAAACAAGATAATTAAATGATTTAGGAACCCCTTACCCGTATGGTTGTATGTTTCACATCATGTATGCATATTCTTTCTCTCTTGAACATGAAGGATCTCCATCCTTAGATGATACAAAAAATGCTTGACATGAGGGCATCCCTCGGGAGAACACCATCTTCTAGCTGATTTAACCCATAACATATTTCATCATGCATTTAGGCATAAGAAATCCTTTGTCAAAATGATCTATCTAAATTGAAATAAAATTTGAAAAGATTTTGTATCTATAGATTAAATCATATGCTCATGTCACTCATGCTCTAGTCTCTTAGGGAGTGCTTTAGTCTCTTTCTTATTAAATAACTACCCTAGCTATCTTGCAATTAATAAGATCAGACTACATGGTTTTAAAATCTAGGAGTTAGTTGGTGGTCTAAGTCGACAATTTATTCTCTCTTATGGAGGTAAACCATTATGTCCATATGTCGCTTAAATTTAGGTCGTGCTTTAGCTCATACTAAAGCTCCCTAGATTTAGGATATGAGGTAGCTATTTCCTTCAGGCAACAAGCATAAATTCTCACCTCTTAGGCATTCCCACAACCTTGTGTTGGTGGAATATGAGCCCTAGTAATCTAATTAAATTTTAACTCAAACATATAAATCTCTTCAACATCAAAATTATAAATCCCAACCATAAGATAGGTTGGAATGCTCACTAGGCTTCATAGTTTCATGAGAATTTCCTACTTTTTTCATTTGGATTCAAAAATAAGACTTTTTCTTGAACTTTCCCAATTGATTTTCCAAATACAACAAATCATTTGATAGTCTAACCTTGAAATCTTTAGAGATGATAATTGTCTACTTTAATAAAGAGTATTTTTAGAAAATTTCATTTCCTAAGATGTAATTAACTATGGAGGCTTCTCTAAGGAACTTAATAACCTTTTTTTAATATAAACCCTACTTAATTCATCCATGTAAAGTGGGGGAAAAATCTTTGGTACATTTGAAGACCCATCATGCCATAGGAGTGCTTATTATGTGATTAGATCCATTGTAGGGTGATGCCTCTATCTTTCAAGATAGTATATCATACCTCAATGTTATACCCGATCACCCAAAAAGTACCCACCATCATTTCCATACATTTAACACCACAAGGCCCTCTCGCCTTGTTCATTGAATCCACTCAACATCATACTTTCTTTTGGAGTTTAGAGATGTCGATCCTCAGGTAAGGGTTTTAGACTCATAATGTTGATCGATACACTCAACCAAAGACTGGATAGCCTATATCTGCCAACATCTACTGTAATGTAAAGAGGTTGTGCTCGATCATCCCTAGGAGTAAGTCTTCATCGCTGAATGTAACTCTTAAGATGTCTTTCGAGTAGCATGCCTCCTAGTTAGTAGCGGTCAGCTAAGCTAAGCATATCTCTAGATCAAATAAGGCTTTGATTAGAGGTTCTTTCATCAATTTGGATAAGACAAGAGCATTGTATATGCTTATCTTAGCTGGAAACTTTCTAAGGTGAGCTAGGACATTGTAATACACTCTAGCTTGGTCCTCCATAAGTATATCCATGGGTGTAGCATCCTATGAGGGACTTTCGCTTGAACTAATGACTTGATTACTCTTATCCTAAGGTGCTACCCTAGGAGGTAAAATTTTCCACTATGTAGATTGAGTGACAACTTGGAAAGATGAGCTTGTGGAAAGTTCTACCTTCTTATAAAACCTACAACTTCTCCTATGGGAACCTCAGAGTTAGTTGACACTAAGTCAATCTCAAGAGGTGAACTTGGTTAATTTAGAGAAGGATAGTCCAGCTCTAAATCAAAAAGGAAAGAATCAGAACTATTAGAGCTATTATTTTTATTTAGACTTGGAGAGCTTTCAATAGGAATAAAATCATGATCATCAAAAGTAGACAATAAATAAGTAGAATCTTCATTAATTACTTTTTTTAGTTGAGCTACATGATAGAAATCAAGTAAAGTATGGGGAGTAAAGGATTTAGTTCCCTTATCCATAGATACAATGCTCTTGCTAGTTGAAGAGGAGCTAGAAGAAGAGGTGGTAACTGCTGCGGCGGAGGAAGTATTGGACTCAAACGGTGGCTATGCTAGTGGACTATCCCGAACAAGTATCATGACCTACTGTTGCTACTGGGAAGTCACCCTCCTCGAGTTATCCGTTACAACTAGCAAACCTTCCTTGGTGTTGGAGGTTTGAGCAACTTCATGCACATGCAAGGAAAGCTTCTTGATCTTAGAAATGATCTTCTTAAGGGTTTGGGAAGGAGATATCTACCTTCTTTGGAGTTAAGAGGATGTAAGTATCCCCAAGGATTACTTTAGAAATGGATGGTTGTTCAAATAAGTATTCCTTAGGGATAATTATGGCTCTCAACTTGTAGTTGTGCTCAAGATAATCCTTAAAAGTGTACAATCCTCTAAGACATGGCCTAACATGTGGTGGTAGGTTTAATAGCTAGGATCATCGTTCTTGCCCACTTCCTCCGGCCTCTTAAGCTCTAGTAACTGAAAGTTAGGTTTCTTTAAGAGATTCTTAAAGATTTTCCTAACTACCTCTCCCTTGAATGAATATGACTTATCCAATCTATCGACAAGAATAGGTGGAAAGTAGCTACCTGGCGATGGATATGAATACCACTATTGGGTAGGCTACTGAGGTGGTGGAAATGATCATTGTGGTGGCTGCGGAGGCCGGTATGATGGCCGAGGTGGTGGAAGAGGAGGTGGCAAAGGAGGTCTTGAGCTCGTAGTCTCTCATGAACTCGGCTTCGCTTCCCTCGTCCTTGACCTAACTATCCCTGGTTTCTTCTTAAACACCATCTGCGGCTTGGGCCTAGATGATTGGTCGGGAAAGGGTAACTATTTGGCTTCCTCTTATAGGCTATCCACATTATTGATTAATTTCTCGAATGTTTTGATGGTAAAGCCCTTAAGCATGAAGGCGACCAGGCTATGGATATTCATGAAAAGAATCGCAATGGCATGCTCTTCAGATAGCTATAGTTCTCATTTCATGCTTAGGTTGCGCCACCTGAGAATGTAATCAACAAGGGACTCGTTGAGTTTCTATTTCTCTACAATGAGGTCGCCTACAATCACCCTCTCCTAAGCTCTTGCAAACTTCTTGATAAAGAGGTGCTCCAACTTGCAAAAGCCTTCATAGAACCATTGGGCAGTTTGGCATACCAATCAAATGCAACGATTGACAAACTTCTAACGAAAAGGCAGAAGAGGAGTGTGTTGATGCCACTGGAGTTGCAACAGCTAACTCTAAAGTGTACAATGTGTTATCGTGGGTTCCCACTACCACCAAATATCTTGAAGGATGGTGGTAGAAAACCCTAAATAAAATAAAAGCTAAATAAAAACCTAAATCTAAAAAATAAATCTAAAAATAAATAAAAAATAAAACCTAAACCTTAAACTTAAAAAAAAACCCTAAACTTAAAGTAAACAAAATAAAATAATCATAAACCTAAATTAAAATAAATAAAACCTAAACCTAAACCCCAAACAAAATAAAATAAAATAAAATAAAAATAAACCTAAACCTAAACTAAAAATAAAAAAAACCTAAAAATAAACATAAAATAAAAACCTAAAACATAAACCTACAAAAATAAAATAAAAACTCGAACATAAACCTCAAAATAAAAAATAAAACCTACACCTAAAATTTAAATTAAAACAAAACTAAACTAAAAAATAAAGAGGAACCTAAACTTAAACCTAAAAATAAACTAAAATAAAACACATAAATGAACATAAATAAAACAAAATAAATAAACTAAACTAAATAAATAAAAAAATAAAATAAAAATAAAAATAAACTAAAATAAATAAAATAAACTAAAATAAATAATAAAATAAAATAAACCTAAACCGCTAGTTTACTATTTAAAACCACTAAACCTATATAAATCCTAAACCCTAAACCCTAAATCATAAGACAAACCCTTAACTAACCCCAACATTAAACTAACCTAAACCCTAAACCCTAAACACTAAACCTAACCCCTAAACTAAACCCTAAAACCCTAAACCCTAAACCCTAATCCCTAAACAATAAAAACACTAAACCTTAAAGCCTAAATGCTAAACTAACCCTAAACCCTAAGTTAACCCTAAACATAAACTAATCCTAAAGACTATGCTAACCCTAAACCTAAACCTAAAATAAATAAAATAAAATAAACTAAAAATAAAACTAAACCTAAACTAAAAAAATAAAACTTTTTAAAAAAACCTAAAACCTAATCCTAAAAAAAAAAAAAAAAACCTAAACCTAAACTTAAGAATAAAAAATAAAACCTAAACCAAAAAAATAAAATGAAAATAAAACTAAACTAAAAAAATAAGCCTATACCTAAGAGATGAACCAAAATAAAAAACCTAAACTAAAATAAATAAACCTAAAATAAATAAACTAAACTAAATAAAATTAAAAATAAACCTAAATCAAAATAAAAGCTAGAAGCTTAAATAAATTAAATAAACTTAAAACTATGAGTTGACTTAAATTTTTTGAAAATAAATAAAAAATAAAATTTAATAAAAAAAACCCTAAACCCTAAACCCTAAAATCCTAAACCCTAAACCCTAAACTTTAAACCTTAAAACCCTAAACCCTAAAACCCACCCTAAAACCCTAAACCCTAAACTAACTTAAACCCTAACCCTAAATAAACCATAAACTGACACTAAACTAAACTAAACCTCCTAAACCACTAAACCTCCACACTTTAAACCCAAACCCTAAACTCCTAAACCTAAACCATCCACTAACCTCCTCTAACCCTAAACCCTAAACCAAACCATAAACTGACTAACTAAATCCTAAACTCCTAAATCCTAAACCACAAAGCCTACACCTAAACCACTCCTAAACTAAACTAAATAAACCTAAAAAACTAACCCTAAATAGAATAAAAGTAAAATAAAATAAAACCTAATTTAAAACCTAAAAATAAAATAAAATAAATTAATAAAAATAAACTAAAATAAAATAAATATAAACCTAAACTAAATTAAAAGATAAAATAAAGAAAGAATAAAACCAAAATAAAATATAAACTAAACATAAAATAAAAAGGAAAATAAACCTAAAATAAAATAAAATAAAAAAGAAATATAAACTTAAACCTAAAAGATAAACCTAAAAATAAGACCTACAAATAAAAAAAATAAAATAAAACTTAAACCCTAAACTAAAAATAAACTAAACCTAAAATAAAAATAATATAAACAAATTAACATAAATCTAAACCTAAGCTAAAATAAACTAAACTAAAATAAATAAAACAAAAACCTAAGCCTAAAATAAACTAAACCTAAATCCTAAACTAAATAAAATAAAATAAACTAAAAATAAACCTAAACTTAAACTTAAAAATAAACCTAAAATAAAAACATAAACCTAAACCTAAAAAAAAAAATAAAATAAACTTAAAATAAATAAATAAACTAAAATAAATAATAAATAAAAAATAAAAAATAAAACAAACTAAAATAAATAAAAAATAAACTAAATAAACAAAGAAGAAATGTTGAATCACAAATTGTTTCTGCCAAAAAAATAAAAAAAAACCAAAACTCTAAACCCTAAACTAAAACCAACCA
Source organism: Cymbidium sinense (assembly GCA_021442155.1). Taxonomy (NCBI): domain Eukaryota; kingdom Viridiplantae; phylum Streptophyta; class Magnoliopsida; order Asparagales; family Orchidaceae; genus Cymbidium; species Cymbidium sinense. The sequence goes on from JAKCPB010001867.1 coordinate 72,357, forward strand.
TAAACCTAAAACTAAACCCTAAACCCTAAACTCTAAACCCTAAAAACCGTAAACCGTAAACCCTAAACCTTAAAAATCTCCTAAACCCTAAACCATAAACCCTAAACTAACCGTAAACGCTAAACCCAAATCCCAAAACCCTATAATGTTAAAAGCCAAACCCTTAACTAAATAAAACCTAAAAATAAAATAAATAAAAAAATGAAAAACTAAAATAAAATAAAATAAAAATAAAATAAAAACATGGTAAAACCTAAAACTAATCCTAAACCTAAACCTAAAAAGAAAATAAAATACAAAATAAATACTAAACTAAAATAAAATTAATAAAAACCTAAACTAAACTTAAAAATAAAAAACTAAATAAAATAAAAACTAAACCTAAAATTAAAATAAAACAAACCTAAAATAAAAGAAAATAAAAAACTAAATAAAAACCTAAAAATAAAACCTAAAAGTAAATAAATAATAAAACCTAAACCCTAAACTACAAAACTAAACCTAAAATAAAAATAAAATAAGCCTAAACTAAACTAAACTAAACTAAATAAATAAAATATGAACCTAAACCTAAAATAAACAAAAAACCTAAACCTAAACTAAATAAAATTAAATTAACAAAAGTAAACTTAAACCTAAACTAAAAAATAAAACCTAAAATAAACCTAAAATAAAACCTAAAACTTAAACATCTAAAATAAGTTAAAAACCTAAACCTAGACCTAAAATAAAAAATAAACTAAAACCTAAAAAAAAATAAAAATAAAACTAAACTAAAAAATAAAGCTAAACCAAAACCTAGACCTAAAAAATAAACTAAAATAAATAAACATAAAATAAATAAACTAAACTAAATAAAAATACAAATAAAGCTAAATCAAAATAAAAAAATAAAATAAACTAAATAAACCTTAACCTACTAGTTTACTTATATTTTTAAAAAATAGAAAAATTAAACAATTTAAAAAAAATCATAAAAAAACCTTGACCCAAAACCCTAAAACTAACCCTAAACCCTAAACTCTAAACCCTAAACCTACAACCTACAAACCTAAACCCTAAACACTAAAACCTGAAATCTACAAACCTTAAACCCTAAACCTTAAACCATAAACCCTAAACCCTAAAAACCTAAAAACCTAAACCTAAACTAATTAAAACCTAAAAAAAATAAATAAATAAATCTAAACCTAAAAAAATAAATAAAATAAAACAAAATAAAAACCTAAACTAAAACCTAAACCTAAACTTAAAACTATAATAAAAAAATAAAACTAAATAAACTAAAAAAAAAAAATAACTAAACTAAACTTTAAAAATAAAATAAACCTAAAATAAAACTATTTAAAATAAAACTAAATGTAAAATAAAATAAAATAAACCAAAATAAAACTAAATAAAAAACCTAACATAAAATAAATATAAAGTTAAACCTAAACCCCAAACTAAGAAAAAAAACCAAACCTAAAATAAACAAAATAAAATAAATCTAAACTAAAATAAACTAAACTAAAAAAAAACCTAAACCTAAACCTAAACCCAAAACAAAATAAAATAAAATAAACTAAAAATAAACCAAAACCTAAACAAAAATATAAAACCTAAAAGTAAACCTAAAATGAAAACCTAAAACCTAAACATAAAAAAATAAAATAAAAGCCAAAACTAAAACCTATAAATAAAAAATAAAACCTAAATCTATAAAATAAAATAAAAATTAAATTAAATTAAAAAATAATCATAAACCTAAACCTAAACATAAAACATAAACTAAACTAAATAAAAATAAAAAATAAACCTAAACAAAAAGTAGAAAATAAATAAAACTAAAATAAATAAATAACTAACTAAATAAACCTAAACCTGCCAATTTTCTTAATTTTTAAAAAAAAAAACCTAAATCCAAAATTCTAAACCTTAAAACTAAAGCTATTCCCTAAACCCTAAAACTAAACATAAATCTTAAACCCTAAAAAACCCTTAACATTAAACCCTAAACCTTAAGCTAACCCTATACCCTAAACCCTAAATCCTAAAACGTATAGCCTAACCCTAAACCCTAAATCCTAAAACGTATAGCCTAACCCTAAACCCTAAACCCTAAATCCATAACTCTAAACCCTAAACCCTGAAAATGTAAAAACCTAAACCTAAACTAAGTAAAACATAAAAAATAAAATAAATAAATAAACCAACCCTAAATAAATAAAAGGAATAAAATAAAATAAAAACCTAAACCTAAAAATAAAATAAAATAAACTAATAAAAATAAAATAAAATAAAAAAAATAAAATAAAACTAAGAATAAAAAACCTAAATAAAATAAAAACTAAATGTAAAATAAAAATAAAATTAACATAAAATAAACCTAAAATAAAATAAAATAAATACTAAATATAAACCTAAACTTAAAAAAAAACCTAAAAAAAATAAAAAACAAAACCTAAACCCTAAACTAAAAAAAAACCTAAACCTAAAATAAAAAATAAATTAAACCTAAACATAAACTAAAATAAACTAAACTAAAAAAATGAAACCTAAACCAAAACCTAAAATAAACTAAACATAAACCTAAACCTAAAATAAATAAACTAAAAATAAACCTAAACCTAAACTAAAAAATATAACATAAAATAAACGAAAAATAAAAACCTAAAAGCTAAACCTATAAAATAAAATAAAAACCTAAACCTAAAAATAAATAAATAAAACCTGAACATGAAAAATAAAATAAAAATAAAACACAACTAAAAAATAAACTTATGCCTAAACCTAAACCTAAAAAATAAACTAAAATAAAAACCTAAACTAAAATAAATAAACCTAAAAGAAATAAGCTAAACTAAATAAAAATAAAAAATAAATATAAATATAAATAAAAAATAAAATAAATTAAAATAAACTAAAATAAATAAAAAATAAACTAAATAAGCCTAAACCTACCAATTTATTTAATTTAAAAGAAAACTTAAACCTTAAGCTAACCCTAAACCCTAAACCCTAAAAATAAACTAAATAAACCTAAACCTACTAGTTTAGGTATTTTTAAAATAAACCTTAAGTAAAACTTGAACACTAAACCTAGAACCTAAACCCAAAAAAAAAAAGTAAAAAAAAAAACCCATACCATAAACCCTAAACCCTAAAACTAACCCTAAACCTAAACCTAACCTAAACCCTAAATCCCTAAACCCTAAACCCTAAACTATATAAAACCTAAATCATGAACCCTAAAAGCTAAATCATAAAGCTAAACACTAAACTCCTAAACCCTAAACCCTTAAACCTTAAACCTAAACTCAAACTCCTAAACCTAAACCCTAAACCCTAACCCTAAACCCTAAACCATAAACCCTAAACCTTAAACCCTAACCCTAAACCATAAACCCTAAACCCTAAACCTTAAACCCTAAACTTTATACCCTACACCCTAAAAACCTAAAAACCAAATCCTAAAAAATAAAATAAAACTTAAACTCAACTAAAAAATTAACCTAAACTTAAACTTAAGCCTAAAAAATAAACTAAAATAACAAACCTAAACTAAAATAAATAAACCTAAAATAAATAAACTAAACTAAATTAAAATAAAAAATAAACCTAAACAAATATAAAAATAAAATAAACTAAAATAAATAAAAAAGAAACTACGTAAACTAATTAAACCTAAACCTACCAGATTACTTAGTTTTTATTTTTTTTTAAAAATGACAACCCTAAATCTTAAATCCTAAACCCTAAACCCTATACCCTAAACCCTAAACCATAAATCCTAAACCATAAACCATAAAACTAACTTTAAATCCTAAAACTTAAACCTACAACACTAAACTACAACCCTAAACCCTAAAAAACCCTAAACTAAAACCTGAACCCTAAACCATAAAACTTAAACCCTTAAACCTAAATCCTAAACTTACAACCCCAAACCCTAAACCCAAATCACTAAAACCCTAAACCCAAACCTAAAACCCTAAAAATTAAACCATAAATCCTAAACTCTAAACACTAAACCCCTAACCCTAAAAAACCTAAACCCTAAACTAAAAATAAACCTAAACCTAAACTAAAAATAAAAACCTAAAAATAAACATAAAATAAAAACCTAAAACCTAAACCTACAAAAATAAAATAAAAACCCAAAGATAAACCTAAAAATAAAAAATAAAAAATAAAAATTAAATAAAAAAAAAACTAAACAAAAAAATAAAGTTAAACCTAAAATTAAACCTAAAAAATAAACAAAAATAAAAACACATAAACTAACATAAATATAACAAAAATAAATAAACTAAAATAAATAAAAATAAAAAATAAACCTAAATATAAAAATAAACTAAAATAAATAAAAAATAAACTAAATAAACTAAATAAACCTAAACCTGCTTTATTTAAAAAAACCCACTAAACCCTATACTCTAAATCCTAAACCCTAAACCCTAAATCATAAAATAAACCCTAAACCCTAAACTAACCCTAAACTAACCCTAAACCCTAAACCCTAAACCCTAAACCCTAACCCTAAACCCTAAACCCTAAACCTTAAACCCTAAAACCTTAAACCCTAAACCCTAAACTAACCCTAAACCCTAAACCCTAAACTAAACCTAAACCCTAAAAACATTAACCTTAAAGCCTAAACTCTAAACCCTATAACTGAAACTAACCCTAAACCCTAAACTCAAAACCCTAAAAATACTAAACCTTAAAGCCTAAACACTAAACTAACCTTAAACGCTAAGCTACCCCTAAACTTAAACTAACCCTAAACACTAAGCTAACCCTAAACCTAAACCTAAACTAAATAAAATAAAATAAACTAAAAATAAACCTAAACCTAAACTAAAAAATAAAACTTTAAAAAAAAGCCTAAAACCTAATCCTAAAAAATAAAATAAAAACCTAAACCTAAACCTAAGAATAAAAAATAAAACCTAAACATAAAAAATAAAATGAAAATAAAACTAAACTAAAAAAATAAACATAAACCTATAGCTATACCTAAGAGATCAACAAAAATAAAAAACCTAAACTAAAATAAATAAACCTAAAATAAATAAACTAAACTAAATAAAATTAAAAATAAACCTAAATAAAAAGAAAAGATAAAAGAAGCTAAAATAAATTAAATAAACTTAAACCTACGAGTTGACTTAAATTTGTTTTGAAAAATAAATAAGTAAATAAAATTTAATAAAAAAACCCTAAACCCTAAAATCATAAACCCTAAACCCTAAACTTTAAACCTTAAACCTTAAACCCTAAACCCTAAAAAATGTTAAACCCTAAACTAACCCTAAACCCTAAACCCTAAAACTTAAACCCTAAACTGTAAATGCAAAACCATAAACATAACCCTAAACACTAAACACTAAACTAGAAACCCCTAAACCCTAAACCCTAAACTAACCCTAAACCCTAAACTTCAAAAACCCTAAACCATAAACCTTAAACCCTAAACCCTAAACTAATCATAAACCTTAAGCTAATGCTAAACTCTAAACCTTAAACCCTAAACTTTAAACCCTAAACCCTAAATAAACCATAAAGCCTAAGCTAACCCTAAATCCTAAACCCTAAACCCTAAATCCCTAAACCCTAAAGCTTAAACACAAAACCCTAAAAACCTAAAAACCTAAACATAAACTAAATAAAACCTAAATAAAACCTAAACCTAAATAGAATAAAAAAGTAAAATAAAATAAAAACCTAAATTAAAACCTAAAAATAAAATAAAATAAACTAAAATAAAATAAATATAAACCTAAACTAAACTAAAAGATATTATAAAGCTTAGAATAAAAATACCAAAATAAAATAAAAACTAAACATAAAATAAAAATAAAACTAAACCCAAAATAAAATAAAATAAAAAATAAATAAAAACTTAATCCTAAAAAATTAAACCTAAAAATAAGACCTAAAAATAAAAAAAAATTAAACTCAAACCCTAAACTAAAAAAAAGTAAACCTAAAATAAAAATAATATAAACAAATTAACATAAATCTAAACCTAAATGAAAATAAACTAAAATAAAATAAATAAAAAATAAACCTAAGCCTAAAATAAACTAAACCTAAACCCTAAACTAAATAAAATAAAATAAAATAAAAATAAACCTAAACTTAAACTTAAAAATAAACCTAAAATAAAAACTTAAACCTAAACCTAAAAATAAAAATAAAACCTAAATTTAAAAAGTAAAATAAAAATAAAACTCCACTAAAAAATAAACTTAAACCTAAACCTAAAAATAAACTAAAATAAAAAACCTAAACTAAAATAACTAAATCAAAAATAAACTAAATAATAATTAAAAAATAAAAAATAAAATAAATTGAAATAAATAAAAAATTGACTAAATAAACAAAAGCTAAACCCAAAACCCAAAACCCTATAATGTTAAAAGCCTAACCCTTAACTAAATAAAACCTAAAAATAAAATAAATAAATAAAATGCAAAACTAAAATAGAATAAATTAAAAAATAAAATAAAAACATAGACTAAAACTTAAAACTAAACCTAAACCTAAACCTAAAAAGAAAATAAAATATAAAATAAAAACTAAACTTAAATAAAATTAATAAAAGCCTAAACTAAACTAAAAAAAGAAAAAACTAAATAAAACTAAACTTAAAATAAAATAAAATAAAACCAAAATAAAACAAAATAAAAACTAAATAAAAACTAAAAATAAAACCTAAAAGTAAATAAATAATAAAACCTAAACCCTAAACTACAAAAACCAAAACTTAAAATAAAAATAAAATAAGCCTAAACTAAAACTAAAATAAATTAAACTAAAATAAATAAAATCTAAACCTAAACCTAAAATAAACAAAACCAAAACCTAAAACTAAACTAAATAAAATTAAATTAACTAAAAATAAACCTAAACCTAAACTAAAAAAAAAAATAAAACCTAAAAAAAAAAACCTAAAATAAAAAACCTAAAACCTAAACATACAAAAAATAAGTTAAAACCAAACCTAGACCTAAAATAAAAAAATAAAACTAAAACCTAAAAAATAAAATAAAAAATAAAACTAAACTAAAAAATAAAGCTAAACCAAACCTAGACCTAAAAAATAAACTAAAATAAAAAACCTAAACTAAAATAAATAAGCATAAAATAAATAAACTAAAATAAATAAAAATACAAATAAAGCTAAATCAAAATAAAAAAATAAAATAAACTAAATAAACCTAAACCTACTAGTTTACTTATATTTAAAAAAAATAAAAAAATTAAATAATTTTAAAAAAATCATAAAAAAAACCTTGACCCAAAACCCTAAAATTAACCCTAAACGCTAAACTCTAAACCCTAAACTTACAACCTACAAACCTAAACCCTAAACCCCAAAACTTAAAATCTAAAAACCCTAAACCCTAAACCTTAAACCCTAAACCTTAAATCCTAAAAACCTAAAACCTAAACTTAAACTAAATAAAACCTAAAAATAAATTAAATAAAAGAATTTAAACCTAAATAAAATAAATAAAATAAATAAAATAAAACAAAATAAAAACCTAAACTAAAACCTAAACCTAAACTTAAAAATATAATAAAAAAATAAAAACTAAACTAAACTAAAAAAAAAACCTAAACTAAACTATAAAAAATAAAATAAACCTAAAAATAAAAAACCTATTTTAAAAAACCTAAAATAAAACTAAATAAAAACCTAAACCTAAAAATAAATAAAAAGTAAAACCTAAACCCTGAACTAAGAAAAAAAACCTAAACCTAAAATAAACAAAATAAAATAAACCTAAACTAAAATAAACTAAACTAAAAAAAATAAAACCTAAACCTAAATATAAACCAAAAATAAAATAAAATAAAATAAACTAAAAATAAACCAAAACCTAAAGAAAAATATAAAACCTAAAAGTAAACCTAAAATAGAAACCTAAAACCTAAACCTAAAAAAATAAAATAAAAACCAAAACCTAAACCTATAAATAAAAAATAAAACCTAAACCTATAAAATAAAATAAAAATTAAATTAAATTAAAAAATAAACATAAACCTAAACCTAAACTTAAAAAATAAACTAAACTAAATAAAAATAAAAAATAAACCTAAAAAAAAGCAGAAATTAGATAAAACAAAAATAAATAAATAAATAACTAGATAAACTAAACCTACCAGTTTACTTAATTTAAAAAAAAAAACCTAAATCCTAAATTCTAAACACTAAACCCTAAACCCTAAAACTAAACTTAATCCCTAAACCCTAAAACTAAACCTAAATCTTAAACCCTAAAAAACCCTTAACCTTAAACCCTAAACACTAAACCTTAAGCTAACCCTATATCGTAAACCCTAAATCCTAAACCCTATAGCCTAACCCTAAACCCTAAACCCTAAATCCTAACCTCTAAACCCTAAACCCTAAAAATGTAAAAACCTAAACCTAAACTAAATAAAACATAAAAAATAAAATAAATAAATAAACTAAGCCTAAATAAATAAAAGTAAAATGAAATAAAAACCTAAACCTAAATATAAAATAAAATAAATTAATAAAAATAAAATAAAATAAAATAAATAATAAATTAAACTAAACTAAAAAAACAAAATAAACCTAAGAATAAAAAACTTAAACAAAATAAAAACTAAATATAAAATAAAAAAAAATTAACATAAAATAAACCTAAAATAAAATAAAATAAATACTAATTATAAAGCCAAACTTAAAAAACCTAAAAATAAATAAAAAAACAAAACATAAACCCTAAACTAAAAAAATATAAACCTAAAATAAAAAATAAAATAACCCTAGACCTAAACTAAAATAAATTAAACTAAAAAAATGAAACCTAAACCAAAACCTAAAATAAACTAAACATAACCTAAACCTAAAATAAATAAACTAAAAATAAACCTAAACCTAAAATAAAAAAGATAACCTAAAATAAACAAAAAAAATAAAAACCTAAAACCTAAACCTAAAAAATAAAATAAAAACCTAAATCTAAACCTAAAAATAAAAAATAAAACCTGGACGAGAAAAATGAAATAAAAATAAAACACAACTAAAAAATAAACTTATGCCTAAACCAAAACCTAAAAAATAAATTAAAATAAAAATCTAAACTAAAATAAATAAACTAAAATAAATAAACTAAATTAAAAAATAAAAAAATAAACATAAATAAAAATAAAAAATAAAATAAACTAAAATAAACTAAAATAAATAAAAAATAAACTAAATAAACTAAATAAACCTAAACCTACTAGTTTACTTAATTTAAAAAGAAAACTTAAACCTTAAGGTAACCCTAAACCCTAAAAATAAACTAAAAAAACCTAAACCTACTAATTTACATAATTTTAAAATAAACATAAACAAAAACTTGAACACTAAACCTAGAACATAAACCCTAAACCCTAAAAATAAATAAAAAGTAAAAAAAAATCCAAACCATAAACCCTAAACCCTAAACTTAAAATAAACCTAAACCTAAACCTAAACCCTAAAACCCTATACCCAAACCCTAAACCTAAACTATATCAAAACCCTAAACCCAAATCATAAAGCCTAAACACTAAACCCCATACTAAACCCTAAACCCTAAACCTAAACTCCTAACTAAAACTCTAAACCTCAAATATTAATCCCTAAACACTAAACCCTAAATCCTAAACCCTAACCCTAAGCCCTAAACCATAAACCCTAAACCCTAAACCCTAACAACTATAAACCCTAAACCTAAACCTTAAACCCTAAACTTTATACTTACATAAAAAACTAAATCCTAAAATAAAATAAACCTAAACTTAAACTAAGTCTAAAAAATAAACTAAAATAATAAACCTAAACTAAAATAAATAAACCTAAAATAAATAAACTAAGCTAAATTAAAATAAACAATAAACCTAAGCAAATATATAAATAATATAAACTAAAATAAATAAAAAATAAACTATGTAAACTAAATAAACCTAAACCTACTAAATTACTTGTATTTTATTTTAAAATGACAACCTAAAATCTTATTAAACCCTATACCCTAAGCCCTAAACCATAAATCCTAAACAATAAACCCTAACACTAACTCTAAACCCTAAACCTTAAACCTACAACACTAAACTACAACCCTAAACCCTAAACCCTAAATCCTAAACCCTAAACCTTAAACCCTAAAAAACCCTAAACTAAAACCTCAACCTTAAACCTAAAACCTAAACCTTAAAACCTAAACCCTTAACCCTAAATCCTAAACTTACAACCCCAAACCCTAAACTAAATAAAACCCTAAACCCAAACCTAAGACCCTAAATGTTAAACCGTAAATCCTAAACTCAAAACATGAAACCCTAAACCCTAAAGCATAGATACTAAATCATAAACAGTAAACTAAACCCTAAAATCCTAAATCCTAAAATGCTAAACCCTAAATCCTAAACCCTAAACCTTAAACCTTAAACCCTAAACCCTTAAAACCTACAAAACTTGAACATAAAAATAAAATAAAAATAAAACTCAACTAAAAAATAAACCTAAGCCTCAAAAATAGACAAAAATATGTAAACCTAAAATAAAAAAAAACTAAATAAAATAATAATAATAAATAAAATAAACTAAGATAAATGAAAATAAACTAAACTAATAAACCTAAACTAAAGTATCAATTTAAAAAAAAGGCTAAACCCAATATCCTAAACCATAAATCCTAAACCATAAACACTAAAACTAACCCTAAACCATAAACCTACAATACTAAACCTATAAACATAAAACCTAAACCCTAAACCCTAAATCCTAAACCCTAAACCCTAAACCATAAACCATAAAACTAAACCTAAACCCTAAACCCTAAACCATAAACCCTAAAATAAATCATCGACCTACAATACTAAACCTACAACCTTAAAACCTAAACCCTAAACCCTAAACCCTAAACACTAAACCCTAAACTCTAAACCCTAAAACCTATAACCCTAAACATTTTACCCTAAACTTTAATCCCTAAACCCTAAAAACCTAAAACCTAAACCTAAACTAAATAAACCTAAAAAAAAAATAAAAAAAAATAAAAAATCTAAACCTACAATAAAACCTAAACTAAAACCTAAACTAAACCTAAACCAAACTAAAAAAATAAAAAACTAAACTAAAATAAAATAACAAAAAACCTAAGCTAGACTATAAATTGAAATAAACCTAAAAATAAAAAACATAAATAAATTATAAACTAAAAAAAATAAAAATAAAATAAACATAAAATAAAATAAAATAAAAACTAAATAAGAACCTCAACCTAAAATAAAAACCTAAACCTAAAATATAAACCTAAAAATAAAATGTAAAAATAAATAAAAAATAAAACCAAAACCATAAAGTAATAAAAATACCTAAACCTAAAATAAACAAAATAAAATAAACCTAACCTAAACTAAAATAATCTAAACTAAAATAAATAAAATCTAAACCTAAACCTAAACTAAAATATAAAACCTAAAAATAAATCTAAAATAAAAACCTAAAACCTAAACCTAAAAAAATAAAATAAAACCATAAAATCATCCTAAAAAGAGAAAATAAAACCTAAACCTAAAAAATAAAATAAAAACAAAATTAAACTAGAAAATAAACCTAAACCTAATCCCAAACCTAAAACATAAACTAAGATAAAAAACTAAACTAAAATAAATGAACTTAAATTAAATAAACTAAACTAAATAAAAATAAAATACACCTAAATAAAAATTAAATTAAAATAAACTAAAATAATTAAACAATAAACTAAATAAATAAAAACCTACTAGTTTGCTTAATTAAAAAAAAATCTAACCCTAAATCCTGAAACGCTAAACTCTAAACCCTGAACCTTAAATCCTAAACCCTAAACCCTAAAACCCTAAACCTTAAACCCTAAACCCTAAACCCTAAACCCTAAAACCTAAAACCATAAACCCTAAGCCCTAAACCCCAAACCCTAAACCCCAAACCATAAATCCTAAACCCTAAACCATAAAACTCTAAAAAGCTTAGCCTAAACTAAATAGAACATTAAAATAAAATTAATAAAAAAACATAAACCTAAATAAAATAAAATAAAATAAAAAACATAAATTAAAACCTAAACCTAAATGTAGACCTAAACCTAAAAATAAAATAAATAAAAAATAAAACTTAAAAAAATAAAATAAATAAAAACCTAAACTAAACTAAAAAAGAACATAAACCTAAAAATTAAAAACCTTAAGAAAATCAAGTCTAAACGTAAAATAAAAATAAAATAAATGTAAAATAAATTTAAATAAAAACTAAATAAAAACCTAAACCTAAAAAATAAACATAAAAATAAATAGAAAACAAAACCTAAACCCTATACTAAAAGATAACCTAAACCTAAACTAAAAAAATAAAACCTAAAAATAAACCTAAAATAAAAAGCTAAAACCTAAACCTAATGAAATGAAATAAAAACCTAAACATTTACGTAAAAATAAAAAATAAAACCTAAACCTAAAAAAATAAAAAAAATAAAACTAAACTAAAAATAAACTTAAACCTAATCCCAAACCTTAAAAATAAACTAAAATAAGAAACATAAACTAAAATAATTGATCTTAAATTAAATAAACTAAACTAATAAAAATGAAAGTAACCCTAAATAAAAATAAAATTAAACTAAACTAAAATAAATAAAAAATAAACTAAATAAACATAAACCTACTAATTTGCTTAATTTAAAGAAATTAATAATAATAAAACCCTAAACCCTAAGACCATAAACCCTAAACCATAAACACTAAACCCTAAAACTTACAACCTAAATCCTAAACCTCAAACCCTAAACCCTAAACCCTAAACCCTAAGCCCTAAACCCTAAAAACCTAATTACCTAGAAACCTAAACCTAAACTAAATAAAACCTAAAAATAAAATTAATTAAAAAAACCTAAACAAAAATAAAATAAAATAAAATAAAAACCAAAATAAAAAGCTAAACCTAAAAGTAAACCTAATGCTAAAACAAAATAAAACAAAAACTAAAAACTAAGCAAAAATAAAATAAATAAAACCTAAATTAAACTAAAAAATAAAATAAACCCAAAAATGAAAAACTTTAATAAAATCAAGCCTTAATGTAAAATGAAAATAAAATAAAAGTAAAATAAAAGAAAATAAAAACTACATAAAAATCTAAACCTAAAAAATAAACCTAAAAATAAAACCTAAGAAAACCTAAACCCTAAAAAAAAACCTAACCTAAAATAAACAAAATATAATAAATCAAAACCTAAACTAAAATAGATAAAACTTAAGCCTAAACTTAAAATAAACTAAACCTAAACCCTAAACTAAATAAAATAAAATAAACTAAAAATAAATGTAAACCTAAACAAAAAAATTAAACTTATAAATAAACCTAAAACTTAAACCTAACAAAATAAAATAAAAACCTAAACCTAAACCTAAAAAATAAACTAAAATAAAAATCCTAAACTAAAATAAATAAACATAAAATAAATAAACTAAGATAAAGAAAATTAAAAAATAAACCAAAATAAAGATATAAAATAAACTAAATAAACTAAGTTTGGTTAAACCTACAATTTTACTTAATATAAAAAAACCCTAAATTCTAAACCTTAATCCGTAAATCTAAAACCCTAAACCTAAACTATAAAACTAACCCTAAACCATAAACCCTAAACCTAGACTAAAACCCTAAATCTAAAATCCTAAACTAACCCTAAACCCTGAAGCTTAAACCCTAACCCTAGACCCTAAGCTAACCCTAAACCTTAAACCCAAACCTAATAAAATAAAATTAAACTAATAATTATAATAAAACTAATAATTAACTAATAACTAATAATAAAACCTAACTAAAACTCACAAAGTTAACTAAATAAATAATTATTAAACTGAAAAAAAACCTAAAGAATAAAATTAATAAAAATAATGAAAACTAAATAAACTAACTAAAACCAAAAAACCCTAATAAATAAACTAACTAATAAATAAATAATAATAATAATAATAATAATCATAATAATCATAATAAAACTAATAAACTAATAAACTAATAAAAAACTAATAATAATAATAATAATAATAAGAGTAATAATAATAATTATAAACAAATAAATAATAAAACTAATAATTAAATAATAATTAATAATAAAACCTAACTAAAACTCACAAAACTAATTAAATAAATAGTAATAAAACAAATAATAAACCTAAAAACTAAAACTAATAAAAATAACTAAAAATAATAATAATAACTAAAACTAAATAAATTAAATAAAACCATAAAACCCTAATAAATAAATAAATTAATAATAATAATAATAATAATAATAAATTAATAAATAATAAAACTAAACCCTAAACTAATAAAACCAAACCAATAAAACCCAATAATAACTAAACTAAAAACCTAAACTATATTAAACTAAAAGCCTAAAACCCCTAAACTAATAAACTAAACTAAAATTGAATCCCAAAAAACTAATAAAAACTAACTAAACTAATAATAACAAATAAACTAAAAACTAATAAAACCTAAAACTAAAAATAAACCTTAAACTAATAACTAAACAATAACTAAAGTAAAAAAAACCAACTAAAACTAATAAACCCCACCTAAACTAAAACTAAATAAAAACCAAAAACTAAAACTAAATTAAAAAACACTAAACCATAATAAGCCTAATAAACCCAAAAAAACACTAAACCTAAAACCAAATAAACCCAAAAACCCTAAATAAACTAAAAATAACTAAACTAATAATAACTAATAAACTAAAAATAAACATAAACCTAAACTAAAATAATAATAATAATAATAATAAACCTAAACCTAAATAAACAATTAACAAACAAATAAACATAATAAAATAAAAATTAATAATAGTTACTAAACTAAACTAATTAAACCCTAAACTTAAAAATAAAATAAAATAAAAAATAAAAACTAAACTAAAATTAAATAAATAAAAACCTAGACTAAACTAAAATATATAATAAATCTAAAAAAAAGCTTAAATAAAATAAAGGCCAAATGTAAAATAAAAATAAAATTAAATAAAAACCTAAACCTAAAAAATAAACATAAAAATAAATAAAGAATAAAACCTAAACCCTAAACTAAAAAAAAACTAAAACCTAAAATAAGCAAAATAAAAAACCTAAACCTAAACTAAACTAAATTAAATAAAACATAAACCTAAACATAAAATAAACTAAACAAAAACCCTAAACTAAATAAAATAAAATAAACTAAAAATTAATCTAAACATAAACAAAAAAAATAAAACCTAAAAATAAACCTAAAATAAAAACCTAAAACCTAAACCAAAATAAAAATAAAAATAAAAACTAAACCTAAACCTAAAATAAAAATAAAACCTAAACCTAAGAAAAAAAAACTAAACTAAAAATAAACCTAAGCTTAAACCTAAACCTAAAAATAAACTAAAATAAAATCATAAATCAAAATAAAAAATAAAATAAATAAATAAATAGAAAATTAAAAAATAAACATAAATAAGTTTACTTAATTTTAAAAAAAAAAAACCAAAATAAAACCTAACAGAATAAACCCTAAAAACAAACCTAAACCTAAAACCCTAAACCCTAAACCTTAACCTAAACCCTAAATCCCTAATCTAAACCTAACCCTAAAAGCTAAACCCTAATCCTCTAACCTAAAACTAACCCTAAATACTAAAACTAAACTAAAGCCTAAACTAAACCCTAAACCCTAAATCCAACCCTAAACCCTCTAACCCTAAACCTAAACCCTAAACCCTAAAATTAAACTCAAGCCTAAAACTAAATCATATACCCTAAACCTAAACCCTAACCTAAAACCCTAAACCTAAAACCCTAAAACCTAAACCAAATCCTAAGCCACTAAACCCTAAAACCTAAACCTAAACTACTAAAAAACTTAAAAATAAAAAATAAAAAACCTAAACCAAAATAAAATAAAATAAAACCTAAACTAAAACTTAAACCTAAAACTAAAAATAAAATAAAATAAAATAATAAAATTAAATTAAAATAAAATAAGTAAAAACTAAAATTAAACTAAAAAGATAAAATGAACCTAAGAATTAGAAACCTAAGTAAAATAAAATCTAAATGTAAAATAAAAAAATAAACCTAAAATAAAATAAAATAAAAACTAAATAAAAACCTAAACCAAAAAGTAGAGCTAAAAATAAAACTTTAAAATAAGTAAAAAATAAAACCTAAACCGTAAACTAAAAAAAAAAACCTCAACCTAAAATAAAATAAAATAAATAAAATAAAAGAAACCTAAACCTAAACTAAAATAACTAAACCAAAATAAATAAAACCTAAACCTTAAAAAAATAAACTAAACCTAAACCTTAAACTATATAAAATAAACTAAATCTAAAAAAAAAAAAACCTAAATTAAAATAAAACCTAAACTTAAACTTAAAATAAAAATAAAAAATAAAACTGAACATAAAAAATAAAAAAAATAAAACCTAAAACAAAAATTTAAAATAAAAATAAAACTCAATTAAAAAATTAACCTAAACCCAAAAAATAAACTAAAAATAAAAAACTTAAACTAAAATAAATAAATAAGTCTAAATAAAAAAATAAGCATAAAAAAATAAAAAAATAAAAAAAACTAAATACATAAACTTAAACTACTAGTTTACTTCATTAAAAAAAAACAATAAACCCTAAGCTAACCCTAAACCCTAAACCCTAAACCATAAAAACCTTAAACCCTAAAGACTAAATGTGACACCCTAAACCCTAAACCCTAAACCCTATCCCTAAACCATAAACCCTAAAACCCTTAATCCTAAAAACCTAAACCCTAGACCCTAAACCTTAAACCTTAAAAACCTTCAAACCTAAATGTAAACTAAATAAAACCTAAAAATAAAATATATAACAAAACCTAAACATAAATAAAATAAAAATAAAAACCTAAACTAAAACATAAACCAAAAATTAAAAATAAAATCAAATTAACTAATAAAAATAAGCTAAAATAAATAAATAAAATCCAAAACTATACTAAAAAAATAAAATCTTAAATAAAATAAAAACTACATGTAAAATAAAAATAAATTAAATTTAGAATAAAATAAATTAAATACCAAATAAAATCCTAAACCTAAAAAATAAACTAACAATAAAACCTAAATTTAAAGAAAAAGTAAAACCTAAACCATAAACTAAAAAAAAACTTAAGCTAAAATAAAAATAATATAAATAAAATAAAATAAACTAAACAAAAATAAATAAAACCTAAACCTAAACCTAAACCTAAACTACATGAAATAAATTAACTAAAAATAAAATTAAACATAAACCAAAAAAAATAAAACCTTAAAATAAACCTAAAATAAAAACTTAAATGAAATAAAAATATAACCTAAACTTAAACCTAAAATCAAAAATAAAACCTAAACCTAATAAATAAAATAAAAAAACTCAACAAAAAAATAAATCTAAACCTAAACTTAAACTTTAAAAAATAAACTAAAATAAAAAAATCCTAAACAAAAACCTAAAATAAATAAACTAAACTAAATAAAAATAAACAATAAAATAAACAAAAAAAATAAAAAATAAACTAAATAAACCTAAACCTATCAGTTTAATTAATTTTTTTTTTAAAGAAAACCTAAAGTCTAAAATTAAGCCAAAACCCTAAACCCTAGACCCTAAACCCTAAACACTAAACCCTACATCCTAAAACCCTAAACCCTAAACCCTAAACCCTAAACACTATACCCTAAAACCTACAACCATAAACCCTAAATCTTAAACCCCAAAACCTAAACACTAAACCCTAAACCCTACAAACCTAAAAACCTAAACTTAAACTAAAAAAAACCTAAAAATAAAATAAATAAAAAACCTAAACCTAAACTTAAAATAAATAAAATAAATAAAAACCTAAACTAAAATAAAAAATAAAATAAACCCAAAAATAAAAAAATAAATAAAATAAAAAATAAACATAAAATAAAAATAAAATAAAAATAAAATAAAATAAAATAAAAGCAAAATAAAAATTTAAACCTAAAAAATAAATCTAAAAATAAATAAAAAAATAAAAAATAAACCCTAAACTAAAAAAAGCCTAAACTTAAAATAATAAATATAAAATAAACCTAATCCTAAACTAAAATAAATAAAAGCTAAACCTAAACCTAAAATAAACTAAACCTAAACCCTCAACTAAATAAAATAAAATAAACTAAAAATTAACCTAAACCTAAACTAAAAAATAAAACCTAAAAATAAACCTAAAATAAAATCTAAAACCTAAACCTAAAAAAGTAAAATTAAAACCAAAACCTAAACCTAAAAATTAAAAAATATAACCTAAACCAAATAAATAAAATAAAATTAAAAATAAATTAAAAAATAAACATAAACCTAAACTAAAATAAAAATCATAAACTAAAATAAATAAACCTAAAATAAATAAAATAAACTAAATAAATATAAAAATTATACCTAAATATAAATAAAAATAAAATAAAATAAAATAAATTAAAAATTTAACTAAATAAACCTAAACCTTGTTTAAAAATTTTTTTACAAAAAAAAATTAAACCTAAATCATAAACCCTAAATCCTAAACCCTAAAACTCCCTAAATAAACCAAACCTAAACCCTAAACCTAAACCTAAACCCTAAACGCTAAACCCTAAACTCTAAACCTAAATGCTAAACGCTAAACCTAAACCCTAAAACCTACAAAGCCAAATCCATAAACCCTAATCCTAAACCATAAACTTCTCTAATCCTAAAGTTAACACTAAACCCAAGGCCTAAACCTGAAAACCCTAAACACTAAAGCCTAAACACTAAACCCTAAACCCTAAACCTTGAAACTAAAGGCTAAATCATAAAACCCAAACCCTAAATCCCTTAACCTTAAACCCTAAACCCTAGAAACCTAAAAACCTAAACCTAAAGTAAATAAAACCTTAAAAAATTAAATAAATAAATAAGCCTAAACCCAAATAAAAAAGTAAAATAAAATAACATAATAACCTAGACTAAAAATTAAACCTAAAAATAAAATAAAATAAAAAATAAAAATAAACTAAAAAAATAAAAAATTAAAAATTTGACTAACCTAAATAACATAAAATAATGCTAAGAATAAAAAACCTAAATAAAATAAGAACTAAACTTAAATTAAAAAAAATAAACCAACAATTAAATAAAATAAAAATTAAATAAAAACCTAAACCTAAAAGATAAACCTAAAAATAAGGCATAAAAATAAATTAAAAATAAAACCCAAACCCTAAACTAAAAATTAAAATTAACTTAAAATAAAAATAAAATAAATAAAATAAAATAAACCTAAACCCAAATTAAAATAAGTTAAACTAAAAGAAGTAAACCTAAACTTAAACCTAAAATAAATTAAACTTAAACCTTAAACTAAATAAAATAAAGTAAACTAAATAAAACCTAAACCTAAACTAAAAAATAAAACCTAAAATAAACTTAAAAGAAAACCTAAAACCTAAACCTAGAAAAAAACAAACCTAAACTTAAACTTAAAAAAAAATAAAACCTAAACCTAAAAAATAAACATAAACCTAAACCTAAACCTAAAAAATAAACTAAAATTAAAAACCTAAACTAAAATAAATAAACCCAAAATAAATAAATAAAACTAGATAAAAAATATACCAAAATAAAAATAAAAAATAAAATAAACTAAAATAAATAAAAAATATCTAAATAAATCTAAACCAACTAGTTTACTTAATTTGTTTTTTTTAAAAAAAAACACTAAAACTTACCCTAAACCCTAAACCGTAAACCTGCAACACTAAACCTACAACCCTAAACTCTAAATCCTAAAAAACCTAAATCCTAAACCCTAAGCCCTAAACCCTAAATCATAAACCCTAAACCCTAACCCTAAACCCTAAACCCTAAAAGCATAAACCCTAAACCCTAAACACTAACCCTAAACCCTAAACCTTAAACCCCAAACCCTAAACTTAGAACTAAAGTAACTAAATAAATTGAAAAATAAACTTAAATCATAAAACCTAAGAAACCTAAACCATAAGAATGGGTAGAACCTTGATGGTAGGGATATCACCATCAACTAGCTTTATATAAGTGGAGGCTAAGGTGGAGGCTAGTGTTGGTGGGGATCTAGAGGTCGGTGGAAATGGAGGTGGTGGTCGAGTGGTGGTTATGGAGGTGGGAGGAGTGATAGAGGTTACAACCATGGTGGTGAGGAGAGATGGGATATGATGGTGGATACCACAGAGAGGTCGGGTGGAATGGGAATTGGAGAAACTAAAGAGTGATTGAGACGATTCGCTTATGGAACTATCTTTATAAGAAAGACAATTGTAGTTATCTAGATTTTGATTTTCTTTGCTCATTTTTTATCTATGCCAGTGTCTTATAAAACTTAGTGTGTTATCGATGAAATCAAGAAGAAGAAATGTTGAATTTGAATTTTTCTATTAAAATAAAAATAAAAATAAACCCTAAACTAAAACCTAAACCCTAGACATAAAATCTAAAAACAAAACCCTTAACCCTAAACCCTAAGCCTTAAACCTTAAAAATCTTAAACCTTAAACCCTAAACCCTAAACCCTAAACCCAAAAACCATAAACCCTAAAACTGAAACCCTAAAACCTAAACCCTAAACCATAACCCTAAACCTTAAACCTTAAACCCTAAACCCTAACCCTAAACCCTAAACCCCAAAAAAACTAAATAAAACCTAAAATGAAATAAACAACCTAAACAAAATTAAAAAAATACAAAAAATATATAAATAAACTAAATCCTAAACCTAACAAAGCTAAAAAAAAAAAAAAAATGAAATAAAATAAAATTAAACTAAGATAAAATAGATAAAAAACCTAAACTAAACTAAAAAATAAAACCTAAATAAAATAAAAACTTAACTTAAAATAAAATAAAAAACTAAATAAAAACCTAAACCCTAAAATAAACTTAAAAATAAATAAAGAATAAAACCTAAACCCTAAACTAAAAAAAAACTAAACTTAAAATAAAAATAAAATAAACCTAAACTTAAACCTAAACCCAAAATAAAATAAAATAAGCCAAAAATAAACCTAAACCTAAACTAAAAAATAAAACCAAAGAATAAACCATAAATAATAACCTAAAAGCTAAACCTAGAGAAATAAAATAAAAATGTAAACATAAACTTAAAATTAAAAAATTAAAACCTAAACCTAAAAAATAAAATAAAAATAAAGTTAAACTAAAAAATAAAACTAAACCTAAACGAAAAAGATAAACTAAAATAAAATACCTAAACTAAAATAAATAAATCTAAAATAAATAAACACTAAAATAAAACCTAAATAAAAAAATTATAAAATAAAATAAACTAAATAAATAAATAAAAAAACTAAATAAACCTTAACCTACAAGTTTACTTAATTTTATAAAATAAAAAAATATATAATTTAATAAAATTAAAAAAACCATAATCCAAAAAATAAATAAAACTAAAAACCTAAAAATAAACTTAAACCTAAACCATAATCCATAAACCCTAACCCTAAACCTAAACCAAAACTAAACTATAAACCCTAAACTTAAAACCTAAGCCCTAACTAAATAAAACCACAAACCCTAAATCTAAACCCCAAACCCTAAACACTAAACCCTAAACCCTAAACCCTAAACCCTAAACCCTAAAAAACCTAAAGCCCAAACCCTAAACCCAAAACCAAAAATTAACCCTATACCCTAAACTTTCAAAACCCTAAATCCTAAACCCTAAAACTTAAACCCTAAAAATCCTAACCCCTAAAGACAAAGCACTAATCCCTAAACCCTAAACCCTAATCATAAACATTAAATCATAAAACCCTAAACTCTAAAACCCTAAACTCTAAACCCTAAACCATCAACCCTAAAGCCTAAACCCTAAAAACCTAAAAACATAAACCTAAACTAAATAAAACCTAAAAATAAAATAAATAAAAAACCTAAACCTAAATAAAATAAAATAATGAAATAAAATAAAAATCTAAACTAAAATCTAAATCTAAACCTAAAATAAAATAAAATATAAAATAAATATAAAATAAATAAAAACCTAAACTAAACTAAAAAAATAAACCTAAGAATAAAAAAGCTAAATAAAATTAAAAGTAAAAAAATGAAATAATCCTAAAATAAAATAAAATAAAAACTAAATAAAAACATAAACCTAAAAAATAAACTTAAAAAAGAAAACCTAAAAATAAATAAAACATAAACCTAAAATACTAAACTAAACTAAAATCTAAACCTAAAATAAAATTTAAAAAAATAAAATAAAATAAACATAAACTAAATAAACTAAACTAAAATAAATGAAACCTAAACCTAACTATAAACTAAACCTAAAAAAAACATAAACTAAATAAAAATAAATAAAAAAAATAAACCTAAACCTAAACTAAAAAATAAAATCTAAAAATAAACCTAAAATAAAAACCTAAAACCTAAACAAAAAAATAAACCTAACGTAAACCTAAAAATAAAAATATAAAACCTAAAACTAAAAAAAATAAAATAAAAATAAAACTCAACCAAAATAAACCTAAACCAAAAACAAACTAAAATAAAACCTAAACTGAAATAAATAAACCTAAAAATAAATAAACTAATAAAATAAAAAATAAACCTAAATAAAGTTAAAAATAAACTAAGTTAATAAAAATAAACTAAATAAGCTAAATAAACTTAAACCATCGATCTAGTTAATATAAAAAAAACCTAAACCTAAAATAAACTAACCCTAAACCCAAAACCTACAACCTTAAACCCTAAACTCTAAAACCTAAACCCTAAAACCCTAAATCCTAAACCCTAAGCCCTAAACCCTATACCCTAAAAGCTAAACCTTAAACTAACCCTAAACCCTAAACAAACCCTAAACCATAAGAATATAACCTTGATGAACATCACAAGCTTAGTATAGATAAAGGAGGCAAAAAACATTAAATTAACTAAACCACCTTGGATATGGGGTGGTCAGAGTAGTGGTGGTTATGGAGGTGGGAGGAGCAAAGGAGGTTACGACTGTGGTTATAGAAAAGGAAGAGTTCAGGGATATGATGGGGATCACGCCACTCAGGGGTGGTTCGATGGGAATTGAGAAACTAAAGAATGATCAATCCAATCACGCTTATGGAATGTTTACATTAGATGGTTCTACTTATGTAGGGTTTTGATTTTCTATGGGTGCTTATTTTATCTATGTCATCACTTGTGTCTTAGAAAGCTTGGGGTGCTACTTAGTTGATGAAATAAAAAAAAATCAAATATTGAATCTTAATTTGTTATCTATAAAAAAAAATCCTTAAACCCTAAACTAAAACTTAAACCCTAAACCTAAAACTTAAACACTAACCCCTAAACCCTAAACCCTAAAACCTATAATCCCTAAACCCTAGACCCTAAACCTTAAACCATAAAACATAAACCCTAAATGATAAACCCTAAACCCTAAACCTTAAACCCTAAACCTTAAATCCTAAAACCCTAAACTCTAAATCCTAAACCATAAAATCCTAAACACTAAACCCTAAAACCTACAACCCTAAACCCTAAACCCTAAACCCTAAATTAAACCCTAAAAACCTAAGCCTAAACAATCCCTAAACAATAACCCTAAGCCCTAAACAATTAAATAAACCCTAAATTAACCTAAACCCTAAATTGAATAAAGATGTCATTAGGATAAATCTAAAGAATGACCTAATCTAGCATAGAAAAGAAAATGTCTTAAGAGACTGTTCAGATTGAATACACTAAACCCTAAACCTAAATCATATTATAAATATATTATAGTATAATGTAATCATATATTTGAGCATGTAGTGATGTTTTTTTGGAAGTTATAAGATGTTTAAATGTTTAGTATATTAAGGTATTGCATCCTATAAATCTATATTAATATAAATCATTAAAATATTAATTTAATAAATAAGATGATGAAATTTATTAAATTTGAAGTGAATTGTGTAGATAAAAAAAAAAAAAAAAGTAAGATTTTATGTTCAAAAAATATATATTACATGTTGTAGCATAGTATAACATCATATATCATAATATATTGTTTAAATTTTTTAGTATTTTACAATCATGTAAATGAGTACACTAGCATTATATAAAAAATGTTGATTTATCCTTTAAAATGTGGAATTTAGCCAAATTAATAATAGTATGGTGGCATCATAATGTATTATTTCATTAAAATATGTAAGTGATAAGATTAAAATATATAATTTTTTATTGTTTAGACTAATTTTATGATTTTATCTTAACCAATTTGTGATGATATGAAATATAATATAATATAACATGTTATAGTTTATAATATATAATGACATAAAATCATGCATATAAGCATTATCATATTACTACTTTTTATCATATTTTAGTTTGTTATAGTGTATGTAGTGAGTTTGTATTTGTATAATTCATAAAAAATAATTAATTATATTTATAGAGATGATATAAATTTATGTTTTGGGGAACATCATTTGGTGTTAAAATGTGTGTGTCATTTAATCAAAAGACAATTTTGCATAAAAAAGGTCATTTTCAACCAAATTTTATAAATTCTTTGCTTAAAGTGATTCATTTAAAGTGTAATGTAAGATAATATATTATATAAAAGTACATTAAAATATAATGCATAACAATATAACTTCACATATATATGAATGTGGTGTGTTACTAAATGTTATGTTATTTAGTATACTATCTATAATACATTGGGTCAAAACTCACAAAAAATATTAATTTGAAGGTTGAGAAAGAACTTGGCCAAATTGTTACACCAAGAAGTAACACCAAATTATGCTATTTTGTAACATTTAATATATTACAATTTACATCCAAAATGAACATTATTCATATTTTGATTTTGTTAGAACCTTTAAGTGATTCTAATGAGGTGTAATGTTAGAAAATATATTATATAATATCAAATTATAATATAACATCATATTTATAATATATAGTGTGTTAATTCATAATATAATATTTTTAGCATGATATTGTATAGTTTAGGGTTGCCTTTCTGTTTATAACAAATCAAAAGGGATAGTCTACTAATTGTGGGGTAGAGCTAGCCAACTTAAGGGGTTGCCTTTCTGTTTATAACTACCATGCTGGGAAGAAGGCATAGCAGACTTACATCTTCCAAAGCAAGGAACAACTACTAGGGTGACTTGCTGGATGCACAACAAATCAAACCTGACCTAGGGCGACTACTAAGTGAATGTTGCTAGGGACTTATGTCAACTAAAAGTAGTCAAGATTAATTTTATCTTAATTTCATGTGATTTTGATAAGGTTTGGTTTAGTTTGATTTTGAATTGAGGGCATATCCGCTGGGGATGTGAGCACGATCAAATTTGATATATTTAATTTATGGACCATGTTAATGTGTGATGTACCCACTGAGAAGGGTTATATAAAACTTGTCCTATCTTAGATTTACTAATCCAAAGGGATAGTCTACTAACCATGGTAGAACTAGCCAACCTAAGGGGTTTCCTTTCTGTGCAACGACAGTTGAAGAAGGTGTGTAGATTTACATCTTCTAAAGTAGGAACAACCACTGGGTGACTGGTAGCACACAATAATCAAACTTGATTTAGGGAGACTACTGAGTGAATGCCATTTATATCAACATAAGAGTAGTCGATTCCTATAGGGAGTTTTAACACCTAAAGGATGTCACTTGGGAAAAGGTACCGCTAAGGGTGTCCTCTAATCTAGAAGTGAACATATATTTTGTGTATATATTTGCGTGGACCTTATTGGTGAGGACCATACCGATAAGGGGCACGGCCTTGACCTATCTCAAATTTACTAGACCAAGGGAGAATCTTCAAATACGGATGAATTCTCCAACCACAGGGTGGTTACTATGAAAGGAAACTATCCAATCATAAGTAACCAGTATATCTAAATGGGGTCACAAAGGATGTGATTCAAATATAGTGCCCATAGAGGAGGTGCTACTAGAGGCATTATCCTGAGCCTTTGAAAAGAAAGCTTATAGGTGTATGGTGGCCAACTCAGGAGAAACTTAAGACCGCCATGAGTGTATCCTAAGGTAAACCAACCAACCAACCTATGGTGTATCCACAACATGACTAGTGTATCCATCCATAGTGAGAACCAAACCTATAAGGTGCCCCTGTGCAATGATCAATCGGAAAGAAAGCATGTAGGCTTATAACTTTGTGGAATCATCATAATAGATATCGGGGATGGATGCTATCCGACCTAGTGACTATTAAGGGAGCCCCGAGGAAGGACTGACCTAGACTTGAAGCAGTCAGGAGGGAAGGAGCTACTAGGGGACTTATCCTAAACCTTAAATATACTTGATCCTATCAGAACATGAAGGCTAATCCAAGAAGAAAGCATAGCAGACTCACATCCTCTTAAATGAAGCCAACATGAGGTAGCTTATCGGCAACACAGTAAGGCCTACCAAACTAATGAGGTGCTCATTGATGTGCAGTGGCCAAGTAAAGAAGGAAAGCATAGCAGACTTACATCCTCCAAAGCAAGAAGACCGCTGGGGTGACACACTAGCTGGCAAGCATGTCACCGACCTAAACATCAGTGAGTGTCAGGGGCATTATCTCAACTCAGAGTAGCCCAAGATAAATGATATTTGTTTATTTTATATGTTTGTGTGTAGTTTGTGTTTATGTTTATCAATGAAGGATAGGATGCCACTCGAGTTCCTTAAACCTACCCTAAACACATCATGGCTAATTCACAAACAAGAATACTTTCAACATCGAAGATATTGAATTCAAAATAAAATTTTCATTGATGATAATTATTTTTAAACATGATTTATAATATTTCTCTAAGTAGAGCCCACTGATTA
Organism: Cymbidium sinense; assembly: GCA_021442155.1. Classification (NCBI taxonomy): domain Eukaryota; kingdom Viridiplantae; phylum Streptophyta; class Magnoliopsida; order Asparagales; family Orchidaceae; genus Cymbidium; species Cymbidium sinense. Next base: position 99,289 of record JAKCPB010001867.1, read on the forward strand.
GAAGCATGGGGCTCTCTCCCTTATCATTAATAAGTTGATATGATCCTCCTAGGTAGGCCATCTCTATGCCAAAAGTGTCTTCCCAAGTGTGTTCAAACTTGCCTCCCATCTTAATGTGAGCAAAAATCTATCTCCTTAAAACACACAATAAACTCTCCTACTTGAAAAGCTATAGGGAGTACCAACTTGTTGTGACCTTGAATCATTTTAGTTTTATACATCTCAAGGTTTTGGCATGATTGGCATATCTCTCCTCCAAACCTTGAGCTCTTCTAACTAACTTGACATTCCTCATATTATCTTATCTCTCCATCCTTAGTGATGAGTTGAACTTTTAATGGTAGAATGCCTTCGCCCATACTAAGAAAAAGGAGTAGAAGTGAGTTCTATATGTGCCAACAAGGCTCAACTAACCGCTCATGCCACTATCATTTGTTATCGAGTGTCTTCTTATTTGGATGAGAGTTTGTTGTAGTCTTCTAAGCCATTTTCCCTCAGTTGATGGTAGAATATCTTCAATCAATTGTGTCTTCGTTTTTGATCTCTGCTCTTGAATGCATTTATTATCGATTCATCGAGCCTAACTTATATCATTTCTAAAATATTGGAGTACATACTGAGTTGTGACCTCTTTGAGCATAATTTCCTTCGCCCATTTGGAAAAATGGTCAAAAGCAACTAAGATGAATTGATGACCCTTTGAAGAATAAGGATCTATCAGACCCACTATGTTGGTACCCCAACACTCAAATGGCCATGAGGCCAATATTGGATGTAGAATGTTGGGTGGTTGGTGTATGACCAAACTATGTATTTGACATTTGTGGCATCGCCTAGCCATATCCATGCAATCTTTGATCATTGATAGCCAATAGTATCCTAATATATTGATCTTGGCTTTAATCTTCAGACTGGATTGGTTGGCTCCACATAATTCTACGTGTACCTCAATCATGATCTTATGGGCTTTGCTTTGTAAATAATGACATATGATTGAAAGACCACCGATAAGCCACCATCCACAACAACATAGGAAAGAGCTCTTTGCTTCATCTGATGGGCTTAGGACGTCTCTTGAGATAATTTTCCTTTATTTAGGTAATCCATTAATGGTTGACTCCAATCTAACTCCTCATCCTTTTTAGTAATGGCAACCTGCCCTTCAAGAGAGTACTTTTGATTTCAACATCAATAAGAGATAAGACATGTCTATTTTGGACCTTTATTGATATGGACTCATCCTCCGGATATGTCAAGTCCTTGATAAGCTTGGGTAAAATATATGCTACAACATTCTCTTCTCAAGGAATCTTATAAATGGTAACCTCTAAGATTTGGCCCAACAAGTCTATGGTGTACTTGTGGCAGTGATGGAGCTTGGGCTTTATAACTTTAGAGGACCCAGTGATTTGGTTGATAACTAGCTGAGAATCCCCGAAGATGTTGATGTTCTGGATGCTGAGTAACGGCTAACCTGCACCCAATGAGCCTCACCATCTTCATTGTTCATGGATTGGATGATGATATGAGAATCTCATCACATCATCGAGTTAAAAGAACTATTCCTTCCCCAGCTTCTCTTGGAATAGTAGATTTTGGTTCTTCTCCTCTTTGAGAGGAAGCTGCACCATCAAAGTACCTCTCTCAGTGGTGAATGCTAGTATCTCATAAGTTCATGATTTGTTCATCATGGAGATCATCACTAAGTAGAGATTAAGTGGGAAGTGGGTGTGCTGCTAAGAAATTTGCTAGTGCTTATCCTTTTACTGCACAGAGGAGTAGGAAGGTAATGTCAAACTATAAGAGGATCATGGACCATCATGCCAACCATCTAGATAGCATCGACTATGTCATGAGATACTATATTGAATTGGTCTTAAAGATTAAGTTCACCTTATGAGGAAGCATGTTGTGTTGTAGCTTTGGGATGCAAAGATTAAAGCTAGCAATGGGTGGATAATTAGCCTGAAGGGATGATGAGGTAGTAAAGTGCATTTTTCTTCCCTCATTGTCTTTGGCCAACAATGCACCAAGGAGTCATCCGATGCAAAAGTAAAGTATGAGTTTTGCCTAGATAGGTGCAAAATCGGTGTTATTAGGTAATGCTTGATGTCTTTGAAGGCATGCTCCCACTTATTATCTTAGTTGAACTTGGAATTCTTTTTGACAAGTGAGAATGGTCGACATCTTCGATAAGTTGGATATAAATCATCTGATATGCTAACCTCCCTTGGAATGATCTGAGTTGAGTTAAACTTTTTGGGGTGGAATTCTTAATATTGCCTTGATCTTCTCCAGATCTATTTTGATTCCCTAGTGATGGACAAAAAAGGAATTTCCTAAAGCTCCCAATGCACACTCTGAGGGTTCATTTTTCTTAACTATTTGAAAACTACTCAAGTCAAAGAGATGGTCTTTCTTTTCTACTTTTGACCACGAGATCATCGACATACCACTTAACTTGATGATGAATGAGTTCATCAAAGATTCAAGTCATAGCCCAGTATGTAGACCGTCATTTTAAGGTAAAAAAGGCATGACCTTATAGTAAAAGATTCCAATCAGAGTTCTAAAAGTAGTGTTTCTTTCATCTTCAGGGGCCATCTTTATTTGGTTATATCTAGATGAGCCATCCATGAAAGAGAAGACTGCATGAGATGAGGCAATGTCCACCATCAGCTCCGAGATTGGTAGTGGAAATTCATCTTTTGGAAATGCCTTAATTAAATCCCTAAAATTGATGTATATGTAAATTTGTCCATTCCTTTTCTTAATTTAGATGACGTAGGCTAACCAAGAAGGGTATTATTCTTCTCGAATAAATCCAACATCGATCAGTTTCTTGACTTCTTAAATCACTTGTTGTTCTATGTCTAATCGGTGTCTAAAAGCTTGCTTGATAGGGTTATGTAGCTCTATTACTAGTTTATGGACACATGAGCCAATCTAGGCATCTCTTCATAACTCCATGCAAAGTAGTCCTTAAACTCAATTAATAGCCAAATAAGTCATTGGTTTCAATTTCATTCAACAAAGAACTGATGTATGTGGATCTTCTTCTTCCTAAGTTGATTTCGTGAGCTTGTCGATGGTTGACTTGATATCTTTTCAAACTCGGTGCATCTTGACTTCAAAATCATTTGAAGTTTCTAAGCATCCTCATATGATTTAATGTGATTTGAAAAGAGCCTATCAAATTCCAAATGATTGGTAAAAGCTAAGCAGTAATCGTCATCATCGACTACACCACAATCAATCGTATTCTCATGATTGAGAGCTTTTGCATTTGTTCTTCCATATTCTTTCAAAGTAGTTAAACCTGTGCTTTGACCAAGTATGTGGGATTAACCATTTCTTTGCTAAATTATGAACACAAGGAAAGTACTAATCAAAAGGTAATTCTATTAAATCTTTATATGAATCATCCTCAAGTTCTACATCAACTTCTTGACTTGAGGATGATGCTCCCAAAAAGAACCTTTGAGTCTTCACATCGATGGATGACTTAGGGGCTTCCTTAACTACCCAACCCTCAGATTTTTGAGATGAAAGTGGGGTTAGAGCTAAGGTTCCCAACTAATACCTAACTGTTTCACATATAGACTTGGATACACTTATGCTTTGCTTTGGAGCTCAGTCTTCATTATTATCTAGCTCAAGTGTCACCTCCAAGGGAATCTACTATTGAGAAGAGCGGTGAGCTAACCATATAAGACTCATCCTATGATTTAGATTCTAAGTCTATATGGATAGGTGTACTCTTGGTAGACATATCTTCTATTGGGTGGCCAATAAGGAGGTTTTTCACCCCTGGGACTACCTCTGAACTAGCCTCTTCCTCTCCCTGGAGGTCTTGTCTCACCCATATGTTCAATGGAGTAAGGGTGGAAATCTAATGTCAAGCTCCACTTCCTCCTCAAAGTCTATTTCCTTCCTTTATTTTTTTTTCATTTTCTTTTTCTTTTCTTTTTTTCTTTCTTTTTATTTTCTTTGTATTTTTTTAATTTTATTTTTAAACTTTTCCAAGTTCATGAGAATAGACTTGTTGATTTTGAGAGAGGTAGTAAGTTGTATCCTCATATATGCCAATTCGTGAACTTTAAATGGCTTGAGATCTCCTTTGACATAACAAACAATCCAACCTCTCATGAACTTCATACACTAATGCAGAGAGGATGGAACTATGTTGTTCTCATGTATCCATGGTCTCCCAAGCATTGAAAGATGTATCCAAGTCTATAATGTGAAACTTGGCTTCATCTTCCAATCATCTCCAAAGACAACACTATGGAGCCTAAGGCCTATTGACCTCACTTTTGGAGTGTGGATTCAATCTTCCCATCTTAGACTTAGGAGTCTTCTAGACACTAAAACTTCCCTAGTCATAAGACACTTCTAATAATTAGGTAAACACTTAACCTAAGCCTAAAGACTTAGAATGGTTAACCATAGGATTAGGTTATGCCTTAAGGATTAGGATAATCCACCTACCCTACAACCCAAATCCAATCCATGTTCACCTTCAAACCAAACCTCTTCAATTCAAACATCAAATTCAAATCCAAATCCAAATCAAACAAAAAATTTTAAAACCAAATGATCAACCCCATGATCAATCAAAATCTTGAAAACCTTCCTAAGCCATATGACCCAACCCATGGACTTAGCCAAATCTTAATCAATTAATCAAAATTCAATTGATTTTCTCATAATCAATTTATTTTCAATCATATTCACAAATATAAATGAAATATACATTTAAATGATCAAAACTAAATCAAATTAAATCAAAACCTTCCTAAGCCAATGACCTATCCATGGACTTAGCCCCATCAAATCTCAAACTCAATTGATTTTCTCACAAATCAATGAAATTTTCAATCATCTTCACAAATATAAATGAAATATACATTTAAATCGCCAAAACTAAATCAAACCAAATCAAATCAAACCTAAGCACATGACCCAACTCATGGACTTAGCCAAATCCATCATTCCAAAACCCCAATTCAATTTATTTTCTCATAATGAATCATACCTTCAATCATATTAACAAAACCTATTTGAGCCAAGTCAATCGAAACCTCCCATCATGATTGTTGATCACCCTAGGTTGATCAATTATCATAAATTAGGTCAAACCAAGTCAACTTTGGTCATTTGACCAAGTCATCCCCTTAACCCATATGAACAAAAACTAGACAAATTGCAACCTAAGAGAAATCTCTTGAAACCAATGATTCATACCAAATCAAAATCAATAATATGACTTGACTTTCAATTAAGTCAAACAAAACCCAATTGGCCTTCTTGACCCAAGTTGATCCAAATTGATCTAAAAGACCAAATTGGGTCAAATAAAAATATAAACCAAATTGATTACAACCAATGGCTCAAGTTCATTCCAAATTGATTGTTGAACTTGACCAAAGCCATGTTTGGATCCAATTGACCTACTTAGCCCAAATTGACCTAAAGGTTCAAATTGGCCTAAATCAAAACCAAATCCAAATTAATTGAAACCAAAGCATACCATCATCTTTAATTAGTCAACTAAACCCAAACCAACATCCAACCTAAGCTAATTTGGCCAATTTGGTCAAATTGGTCAACTTAACCCATTTGACCAAAATGAATTCAAATGAGCCAAAATCAAATCTAAGCCAAACTAAATGAAATCAATTGAACCAAAATATCCCAAATGATCATATGAACTTGATATAACCCTTGGTTTGATCCAGTTTGACTAATTGGTCAACTTGACCCAACCTAACCCAATTTGACCTAAATGAGTCAATTTGAGCCGACCCTAACCAAATCAACTCCAATTGACTTGAAATTTAGGATAACCCACTTTTGGATCATTTGAAATCTGTCCAAATCAAATCCAATGCAAATGATCATTCTACCCTTAAGTCAAGGGCATCACAATTACCCATGTAAGTGGTCATTTCATTCCTTGGCCACTTGGTACTCTTTCAATGGTCCACCTAGGCACAAGACCCAACCTGATCCAAGGGGTGGTTGGGTCACCGACTCATGGGAGGTGAAATCACCTCACCCTCCCATTGAGCATTTCAAACCCATGGACACCTATGATTCCTCTTTGGCCCACCTCCACAACTTAAACCAACCAAGCGAGCCAACTCACCTCCTCCTACCACCCAGACTAAGATGGTTGGATGACCACTAGAAGTCAAACCCAATCCCACCATCAAGATGAATGGTTGTATACACCTCATTTTCACTCAAACACACATAAAAATCATTCCTCAAAGCCCTAACTATGCATGACGACCCGTCAGAGCCATTCCCTAAGCTCCCAAGCTCATTCCTTGATTAGAAAATGTCATTCCTATCCATCCTGAAATGGGGCACTCCCATTTCCCTAAGCTCCCAAGCTCATTCCTTGATTGAAAAATGTCTTTCTTATTTGTCCCAAAATAGGACATTCCCATTTCTGACCTAACTTACCCATTTCTCCATCAATCTCAAATTAACTTTGCATGCACCTTCCCTAGGCCTCAGAGCAATAATGAATCATCTCCCAAGCTTCTTGAGCATAGATGGGACTATCAAAGTTGAGCTCCAAATCATTCATGGCCTCATGCGCCATAGGAATTGATCCAATTGTAGCTTCATCTCCACTAGATGAAGCTTCCTCAATCGCTCCACCGCCTCTTGAGCTAGGTATGCTTCCAAAATTGATCCTTAGGCAAAAATGGGTTGGAGCTTTTGAAGAAAACTAGCATCTCTGATTTGACCATTGGATCCCTCCGATCGATGTCATCAAGGTGTGGGATCCTTGAGTTGATCCAACCTTGGTAAGCTTCGGATCAAGTGAAATGGAGGATGGACTCCATTCTCCCTCACCATGATGTTAGATCACCCATCATCCATTTGACATGATGGAAATGGATGATTAGATCTCTGCTAGATCGATGATTTAATCTTACATGCGGGGATTAATAGCCATCCGATCTTAGATAGAGAAAGAAAGCTCCCCCCACCATAGTCTGATGGATAAGTTTTAAGTAGCCAATCCTAAACCTAAACCTAAAATAAAAACTAAATAAAAACCTAAACCTAAAAAATAAAATAAACTAAAAAAAACCTAAAACCTAAACTAAAAAAACCTAAACCTAAAATTAAAAATAAATCAACATAAACCTAAACTAAAATAAACTAAACTAAAATAAATAAAACCTAAACCTAAACCTAAAATAAACTAAACCTAAACCTAAACCCAAACTAAATAAATGAAAATAAACTAAAATAAACCTAAACTAAAAATAAATAAAACCTAAGAATAAACCTAAAACCTAAACCTAAAAAAAATAATATCAAAACCTAAACCTACATCTAAAATAAAAAAATAAAACATAAACCAAAAAAATAAAATAAAAATAAAACTCAACTAAAAAAATAAACCTAAACCTAAAACTAAACCTAAAAATAAACTAAAACCTAAATTAAAATAAATAAAGCAAACATAAATAAACTAAACTAAATAAAAAATAAAATTAAATAAAAAATAAAAATAAAATAAACTAAAATAAATAAAAATAAACTAAATAAACCTAAATCTCTACTTAATTTTTTTTTGAAAAAACCATAAACCATAAATCTTAAACCCTAAACCCTAAACTATAAACCTACAATCCTAAACCATAAACCCTAAACCATAAACAAAAACCTTGAACCTTAACACTAAACCCTAAACCCTAAAAGCATAAACCCTAAAATCATAAACCTTAAACCCTAAACCCTAAACCCTAAACTCCTAACCCTAAATCAAAACCTAAACTAACTAAATAAATTAAAAGATAAACCTAAACCTAAACACTAAAACTTATTAAACCTAAACCTAAACTTAAACCCTAAGAATGGGTAGAACCTAATAGAACATCACCAAGCTTAGTATAGATCAAGGAGGCTAACGAGGTGGTTATCGAGTGGTGGTGGGGATCAGAGGTGATATGTGGGTGGTTGGAATGGAGCAGGTGAGTGGATGGGAGGCCATGGGGGCGAGGAGATCAAGGATATGATGGTGGATCGCCACTGAGAGGTGGTTATGGGAACCAGAGAAAAAGAATATGATCTACTTATGGAACTATGCCTTTACATTAGGAATTCTAGTTATCTATGGTTTTGATTTTCTATGCGTGCTCATTTTGATCTATTTCGCCGCTTGTGTCTTAGAAACTAGGTGTGTTACTTGGTTGAAGAAATCAAGAAGAAATGTTGAATATGAATTTGTTCTCTTAAAAACCAAAACCTAAACCCTAAACTAAAACCCAACCCTAAACCTAAAACCAAAATGAATAACCTAAACCCAAACCCATAAACCATAAACTCAAAATCCTAAACCCAAAACCTAAACCCTAAACCTAAATCTAAAACCTAAACCCTAAACTAAAACCTAAACCCTAAGCCCAAAACCTAAAACCTAAACCCTAAACCTTAAACCCTAAATTTTAAACCCTAAACCCTACACCCTAATAAAAAAACCTAAAAAAAACCTAAACCTAAACCTAAACAAAATAAAAAAATAAAATATATAAAACTAAACCTAAATAAAATAAATAAAATAAAATAAAATAAAAACCTAAACTAAAAGATAAACCTAAACCTAAACCTAAACCTAAGCCTAAACCTAAATAAAACAAAATAAAATAAATATAAACTAAAAATAAAAAAATAAATAAAACCTAAACTAAATTAAAAAATAAAATAAACCTAAAATAAAAAAACTAAATATAATAAAACCTAAACGTAAAATAAAAAATAAAATGAACCTAAAATAAAATAAATAAAATAAATAAAATCTAAACATAAAAAATAAACCTAAATATAAACCTAAAATAAAATAAACCTAAACCTTACACTAAAAAACTAAAAAAATAAATAAATAAAAATAAACCTAAACCTAAACCTAAACTAAAATAAACTAAACTAATATAAATAAAATCTAAACCTAAACCTAAACTAAACTAAACCTAAAACCTAAACTAAAAATAAACCTAAACCTAAACTAAAAAATAAAACCTAAAAATAAACCTAAAATAAAAACCTAATACCTAAACAAAAAATAATAAATAAAACTAAACCTAAACCTAAAAATAAAAAAAACATAAACTTAAAAAATAAAATAAAATAAAACTAAACTAAAAAAATAAACATAAACCTAAACCTAAGCCTAAATAATAAACTAAAATAGAAAACCTAAACTAAAATAAATAAACATAAAATTAATAAACTAAACTAAATAAAAATAAAAAAATAAACCTCAATAAAAATATAAAATAAACCAAAACCTTCTGGTTTACTTAATGTAAAAAAACCCTAAACCCTAAACATAAAATTCTAAACCCTAAAACTAACTCTAAACCATAAACCCTAAACCCTAAACCCAAAATCTAAACCCTAAACACTAAACTTTAAAAACCCTAAACCCTAAACCAAAACCCTAAACCTAAACCTAAACCCTAAACCCTAAAGTAAATAACTATAAACCCTAACCTAAACCTAAACCCTAAACCATAAAACCCTAAAACCTAAACCCTAAAGCCTAAACACTAAACCCTAATCCCTAAACCATAAACCATAACCCTAAACCTTAAACACTAAAATCCTAAACCCTAAAATCCTAAACCCTAAACCCTAAACCTTAAACCCTAAGCCCTAAACTCTAAACCCTAAAAACCTAAAAAGCTAAAGCTAAACTAAATAAAACATTAAAATAAATAAACCTAAACCTAAATAAAATAAAATAAATAAAATAAAATCTAAATTGAAACCTAAACCTAAACCTAAAATAAAATTAAATAATAAATAAAATAAACTAAAATAAAATAAATAAAACTAAACTAAACTAAAAATAATATAAACTTAAGAATAGAAAACCTAAATAAAATAAAACTAAATGAAAAATAAAAAAAAATAAACCTAAAATAAAATAAAAAACAAAATAAAACCTAAACCTAAAAATTAACCTAAAAAAATAAAGAATAAAATTGAAAAGATAATCTTAAAAAACCTAAACCTAAATTAAAAATAAAATAAATAATATAAAATAAACCTAAACCTAAACTAAAATAAATAAACCTAAACCTAAACCTAAAATAAACTAAACCTAAACCTAAACATAAACTAAATAAAATAAAATAAACTAAAAATAAACCAAAACCTAAACTAAAAAATAAACCTACAAATAAACCTAAAATAAAACCTAAAACCTAAACCTAAAAAAAAATAAAATAAAAACTAACCTAAAACAAAAAAAAATAAAAATAATCTAAATCTAAAGATAAATAAAATAAATAAAACTCAACTAAATAAACCTAAATCTAAACTTAAACCTAAAAATAAAATAAAATTAAAAATCTAAACTAAAATAAATAAACTAAACTAAATAAAAAATAAAATAAACCTAAATAAAATAAACTAAAATAAAATAAATAAAAATAAACTAAATATACTAAATAAACCTAAACCTACACTTAATTTAAAATTAAACCTAAAAAAACCCTAAACCCTAAACCCTAAACTAAACCTAAACCCTAATCCCTAAACCTAAACCCAACCTAAACCTAAACCCAAACTAAACCCTAAACCTTAAACCCAAAAAAAATATAAAACCTAAAACCCTAAACCTAAAACTAAACCCTAAAACCTAAACATAACCCTAAACCCTAAACCCTAAGCCCAAACCTAAACTCAAACATAAAGTAACTAAATAAATTAAAAATAAACTAAACCCTAAGAATGGGTAGACAGACGGAGGAACATCACCATCAACCAAGCTTAGTCTAGATCTAAATGGAGGTAAGAGGTGATGGTTATCATGGGTGGTGGGGGATCTAGAGGTGTTGGTGGATATGGAGGCAGTGGTTAGAGTAGTGGTGGTTATGGAAGTGGGAGGAGCAATGGAGGTTATAGCCGTGGTGGTTGCGGAGCGGGAAATCAAAGCTATGATGGTGGATCCGCTACCGAGAGGTGGTTCGATGGGAACCGAGAAACTAAAGAATCTATCCCATTATACATGAAACTATCTTTACAATGAGATGGTTCTAATTATCTAGGTTTTTGATTTGATCTATGCATGCTCATTTTTTTATCATCGCTATGTCTTAGAAAACATACTTGGTTCATGAAATCAAAAAAAAAATGTTGTCTAATTTTCTATTAAAAAAAACCAAAAACTAAACTAAAACTAAAACCTAAAACCTAAACCTAAACCCTAAAACCCTAAACCCTAAAACTAAAAAAACCTAAACATAAACCTAAAACCATAAACCCTAAACCCTAAAACCTAAACTAAACCCTAAACCTAAACCTAAACCCAAACCCTATACCCTAAACCCTAAACTAAACCTAAACCCTAAAAGCTAAAATCTAAACTTAAACTAAATAAAACCTAACAATAAAATAAAAAAACCTAAACCAAAATAAAATAAAAAAATAAAATAAATTAAGACTAAAACCTAAACCTAAACCTAAAAAAATAAAATAAAAAATAAAGACTAAAATAAAATAAAATTAATAAAAACCTAAACTAAACTAAAAAATAAAAAACTTAAATAAAATAAAAACTAAACTTAAAATAAAAAAATAAACCTAAACCTAAACTAAAATAAAATAAACTAAAATAAATAAAACTAAAATAAATAAAACCTAAACCTAAACCTAAGGTAAACAAAATAAAATAAACTAAAATAAACCTAAACCTAAACTAAAAATAAAACTAAAAAAATAAACCTAAAATAAAACCTAAACCTAAACCTAAAAAAATAAAATAAAACAACCTAAAAAAAATAAAAAATAAAACCTAAACCTAAAAATAAAATAAAATAAAACTAAACTAAAAAATAAACCTAAACCTAAACCTAAACCTAAAAATAAACTAAATTAAAAAATCTAAACTAAAATAAAAAACTAAAATAAATAAATTAAACTAAATAAAATAAAATAAACCTAAAAATAAAAAATAAATAAACTAAAATAAATAAAAAAAATAAACTAAATAAATTAAATAAACCTAAATCTACAATTTACTTAATTTTAAAAAATTAAATAACCTAAACCAAACTAACTAAACTAAAACTAAACCTAAACCTTGAACCTAAAACCTAAAACTAAACCTAAAACCTAAAACTAACTAAACTTAAACCTCTAAACCTAAACCTAAACCTAAACCTAAACCTAAACCCTAAACTAAACTAAACTCCCTAAACCCTAAACTAAAACCTAAACTGTAAACCTAAATAAACTAACCTAAACCCTAAATTATATACCTAACTACTAAACACCTAAACCTAAACTTAAATACAAACTATAAACCCTAAACTTAAACCCCTAAGACCAAAACCCTAAAGCCTAAATAAAGCCTAAAACCTAAACAAAAACTCCCCTAACCTAAACCTAAATTAAACCTAAACCTAAACCCTAAACCCTAAATCTAAATCCTAAACCAAAAAACCCTAAACTTATTTTACATTTTGGCTGAGTATGTTTTGACCTCTTATTTTGGGTTGGCTGGTGATTCTTATCTTTCTAGCTTGGTTTTGGTTTTTTTAGTCTGGCTACTATCTTCTACCCTTATTACTGTTAGTGGATGACATGTTGCTCTCTTTATTCTATTTTTTGATTTTGTTTTGTTGCCTCTCTTGAACTTGAATTACTTTTTTGCTTTTTCATGGTTGATGGGTGGCCTTCCTAGGGAACTACTATTGGTTGTTGCTTCTTTATGGGCCTTATTTTGGAGAGTTTCTTGGCTACTTTTGGGGATTGCCTCCCGCCTTATTATTTGTCATTGGATCATTCTTTTTCCTTGGTTTTGTGTTTGTTATTCTCCAATATTAGCCTCACTGGTGCATTATTTGTGTTTTATGTTTTATTATTCTTCTTTCTATCGTTAGTCTTTTTTTTGGGAAGTTTAGTTTTGAGTGGTCTACCTGCTATTGCCTTTCTATGGTGGTTGTGCTTCTTTTGGACCTTTGATGTGTGGTGCTTTGTTGGTTTTCTACTTTTCCTTGGCTGATGCTTCCTTTGTTGGTTACTTATGATGGGCTGGTCTCTGGTGGTTGCCTTATGGCTATTTTACTTTGGTTGGAGGACTTTAGTTGTCCTTGGAATCTTGGTTGGTTGATTTTTTCTTGGTCTTTTCCTTCTTCTTGGACAATTTGTGAGCCTTTTGGATGATCGAACCTTTATTGATCCTTTTGATTGGACTTTTGGTATCTGGTTGGTGGTAGCCTTTGGCCTTCTTTTGTGTATTATTTTATCTTATGATTTTCACTAGTTGCATCTTATGTTTCCTTCAATTGATGGTTTAATTTATGATATTTGTTAGTCATTTTTGCTCACCCTAGTTTGGCTTGATTGCTACTAGTTGGTACTTTGTCTTGAGGGTTCCTATCTTGGTTTTGTTATTATTTCCATTCTCATGGCTCTTTGATATGGTTTTGGTTTTCCTTGGTTTGAGCTTGGATGGGTATTTGGATAATTTGTTGGTGTTTTGACTTTGTTTTAGCCTCTCTCTAGGTTATTATGATTAATTGGTTTTTTTGGTGGTTTATTGCTATTTTAATTTCGGTTGTTGCTGTTTAATGGTGCAAGATCTGGAACTCTACGGAATCCTAGCCTTGGATGTTTACTTATAACTGGTATGCTGGCTATGATGGCTTTGATGTTACTCACCTCTTCTCTCTAGTTGGTAGCATTACATATGATTGTAATCCTTCTTTATGAAGTTTGGATGCTCATATGTATTGTTGCCCCTTGGGATGATCCGAATTGAGCTTGAGCCTTCTCTTTCTCAGCTCTATCCTTTTCCTCTCCATCTTTTATCCTTTTAGCTATGACTTTTCCTTTGTAGTGTTTTGGATTTCTTTTACAAGTTGGAACTTTAGAGGGAATGGCCATTACTCACCAACCTAAGTGTTATTGTGGATCTTTCTTATCTTACTTTCTCAAAGGAATCATGAACTGCTGCTGATGCATCCTTTTACTATTTTAAGCATTTATTTTAGTCTTTCTCTCTCTTCTTCTCTTATGATTTTATGTATTTGCTCTTTATTTTCTTTTCTTTTTCTAATGTACTTAGATGGGGTTTAGTTTTTAGTTTCTTGTATCTGAGAGTAGTTGAATCTTACTTTAAGGACATTATATCTTTTCCTTTATGGTAATAAAATTAACTTTCCCCATAAAAACCCTAAACCCTAAACCTTAAACCCTAAAACCTAAACCCTTAAACCCTAAACCTAATCCCTAAACCTAAAACCTTAAATAAAAACTATAAAACTTAAACCCTAAACCCTAAACCCTAAACCCTAAATAATAAACCCTAAAATTATAAACCCTAAACTAATCCTAAACCCTAAAGCCTAAATACTAAACCAAAAATCCTAAACCTTAAAACCTAACCCTAAACCTTAAACCCTAAAAGCATAAAACTAAAACCTAAACCCTAAACCAAAACCCCTAACCCTAAACCCTAAATCCCAAACCCTAAACCTAAACCTAAAGTAACTAAATAAATTAAGAAATTAACCTAAACCTTAAAACCTAATAAACCTAAACCCAAACCTAAACCCTAAGAATGTAGAACCTTGACAATAAGAACATCACTCAATAAGGCTCACCTAGATCTGGGGGATGAAGGAGGGGTTATCATAATGGTGGTGGGGATCTAGAGGTGCTAGTGGATATGGAGGTGGTGGTCGCAGTGGTGGTTATGGAAGTGGAAGATGAAGGTTACCATGGTGGTGGCGAGGGAGAGATCAAGGATATAATGATCCTACTTGAGAGAGGTGGTTCTAATGGGAACTGGAGAAATTGAAGAATAATCTGATCCCTACTATAGAATGTCTTTATAGTGGAGATGGTTCTAGTTATCTAGATTTTGATTTGCTCTATGCATGCTCATTTTTATCTATGTCATCACTTGTGTCTCAAAAAACTTGTGTGTGTGGTGTTTATTTTGAGATGTGGGACACCACAGATCTTAGGGGTACTTATTGAAATGATCATGACATTAAAAAGATGCACTATCAAAAAGATAGAAATCATTACCCTATAATGGACCTAATCACCTAATAAGGACTCTTAAGGCATGATGGGTCTTGAATGTAAAAGATCTTCCTACTTTACATGGAAAAGTAAAGTAGCATTTATATTAAGCGTTCATTAGTTCTTATGGAGGCAAGCCTCCATAGTTAATTACATCCTAAGGGATGTGAATCCTTTAAGAATACTCTGATTAAAGTAGAAATTAAAGTCTCAAAAGATTTCAAGGCTAGACTATCAAAGGATTATTTGTATTGGAAAATTAAGTGGGAAAACTCAAGGAGAAGACTTATTATCAAAAGGAAAGTAGGGAATGCTCTTGATACTAGGAAACCTAGTGAGCATTTCAACCTATCCTATAATTGGACTTTAGAATTTTGAAGAGAAGATCAATTTGTTAAAGTTGACATTTCATTAGAAAGCTAGACTTGTAATCCAACAACACAAGATTGTGGAGATGCCTAAGAGGTGAGGATTTATGCTTGTAGCCCAAAAGAAACAACCACCTTGGATCCTAAATATAGAGCTTTAGCCAAAGCACAACCTAAGTGAAAATAGGCATATGGTTTAACTCCATAAGAGAGGATAAACCACAACGCTAGACTTACAACCATCTGAGTGACAACTAACACCCCTATGCTTTAAATCTAAGAAGTCCGGTCATATGACTTACAAGATTAGCTAGGTTGTTATTTAATTAGAAAGAAACTGAAGTCCTTAAACCCACTCCTTAAGAGACTAGAGCATGAGTGGTATGAGCATATGACTTGTCTAATGTAACATGTTTTCATATTTTATTTATTTTGACACTTCATTTTGACAAAGGCTTTGGATTTATGATACCTACATGCATGAGAAAATAAGGTTGTTGGCTAAATCAACAAGAAAGGGTGTTTTCCAACACAAAGGATGCCCTGTCAAGCATTCCCCTATCTTGCAAGGATGGAAATTTTTTTTAAGAGTGAAATAATATGATGTGCATGTTGTTGGCCATTCAACATTCAAAGGGTTTTAAATCTTTTAATTATCTTGATTCATGTCATAGGCTTTATGTGAGGTTATGAATTGTTTAAAACTTTAGTTATGAGTTGTAGTAAAAAGGTTTTTTTTTCTAAGAGCCTAATCGCATTCAAGGCCACACATTCAAACATCAAACAAATAAAGAAACAAGAAAGCATCCTAATTGTACTTTAAACACAACATCAAACAAATTTTATAGCTAATGTAAAAGAATAACAAGCCAATGCGATTGGGTGCCGCCATACAACCCAAAAGAAAAGAAAATGAAGCTCTACCCTTATACAACCGATACATAAAAGAATAATTTATAATTTACAAATGATAAATGCTATGGGGGTCTTCATGTCTTCATGTATCTTCCTTCTTCTTTGACTTGGTTTGCTCCACTTCAAAGGCTTCACATGGCCTCCCATGATAAAGCCTTCTAGCCAATGCTCATCCTTATCCCCATAGCACTAATCCTAATTCCTAATGTAAAATTACATTAAAAATAGGAAAAGTAAATCTAACTACACCTATAAGATAAGTGTTAGCTAAAGACACATACAACCCATGCAATTATATTTATAATTTGGACTTAACACCCTACATATGGGTAACCAAGCCCATCTGTCCTAACTTGGATTATGCTTAGGGGCTTAAGAAACTAAAAGAGAGCATTTATATTTATTTTTAAGTGATCCCTTAAACATAATCCCTTACATAAAATATGATTAGGCTAATCACGACCTACCATCTATTCTATAAAACATACACCCTAACATCCATTCTAAAATAATACATCACACCATGCACCATCCTAACATAAGGCTAGAAGTGGTGACTTAATCTAATGTGTGTGTATTAAGGCTTGTGTGGTATGTCCTAACTAGGCTTTAGAGTTAAGATTTTCTAAGTGTAGAAAGATTCAACTTAAAGGGTGGTTTCACTTCAAGTTCTTTAATTAATTTGCAATTTTTAATTTGTGTTTTCTTTTGTTTCATATAACCTACACTTAGCAACTAAGTGTTGTAAAGAGAAGAAAAGAGGTTGGCCTTTTTCATCCCTACCTTAATCCACTTTCTAAAGCCTATTAATTTGATTTAGTTCTCTTTAGTGAATGTCTTAGTACACATTTTAGATTAATCCTAAGTTTCAGTTCTCTTTAAATAATTCTATTCAATGTGAAATGCTTCTTAAGATTAATCTAATTGAAATACTATCACATGACATGCTAAATCATTCCTCCATCACATGTAACATGCATATGATTAAGTCTTAAGTATACCTACACATACAATATGTTTTAGCATACTTGAATGATGGATGAGTATGTACATTTGAAGCTTTATATTTCTTCTCTCATTGAATTATTTTTTCATATTAATTTAAGGCTCTATCTAAATTCTTATGCAAAAAATACATTGGGATGAAATTAAACAAGTACGTCATTGTTAACCAAGGAAATGACCTCCTTGGTGTAGCTAAAGCCTCATATTCCAGAGATATCCAGACTATATACCATTACATTCAATCCATATGTAAATTTAAATGCATGAACATAAGAAAGAGAGCTCCAAATCACAGGATCAATTAATTCAATCACTTGAACAATTGCAAATGAATGTCTTTTTAATAAAAAAGGAAGGATTACCATTCTCTAATTAAATACACACATGTATGTATAAAATACATAAGAAAGTATGTGCCTTTGTTAAACTTGAGAAGTGAGGTAATCAAATGACCTCCTTAGGGCTAGCTAAAGCCTCGTAGTCCTAGAATGTCTAGACTATATACCACTTTTCTTAGATACATACACATGTATTCATAATTTGGAGAATGAAAATCATGCAAAAAATTGATATTTAATTTGATTGATTCATTTATGTATATGAATTAAAGCCTCATCCAAATTCTAGTATTGAAATACATAAGAATGAAATCAAATGGAGTAATGCCATTGTTAAACTAGAAGTGAGCTAATCACATAACCTCCTTGGGGCTAACTAAAGCCTCATATTTTTGGGATGTCCAGACTATATACCCATTAACATTCTCACTTACATAAATCAATACATGAATAAACCGAAAGGAGCTTCACTTCATACATATAAGCTATAATCGCATGCATCTCCTATGTTTTTATAACTTGCATTCATAGCATATGTAACCATTCATTTATAAGCTTTGGAAAATATGTTTGGATTTAATAGTGATAATAGCCACACATATTATAAATTAAATCAACACATGCAAGCTTGACATAAAGGAAACCCATTTGACTTAATTAATTTTGAAAAGATGAATGTGTGATTTCAAATGACATACAACATTTAACATGATTGAAAAGGAATGAATGAGCATAAACATGTGATTTCATTCAATTAAATTAATTCCTAAGGACAATCAAATCAAATAAAAGCATTTAAAGAAAACCAACACTTTTTAGTTATCACTTTCAATTTCATATTTGATTTGGTTTGAAGAAATGAGGGAAAATTTGTTGATCCTAACCCATTCCCATGTTTGTGATTTAATTTGGTTTAATGAAAAGTAATTTAGTTGATTTTATGGGTTAATTAGGTTGTACTATGCATTAAATACATTAATTAACCCTTACCTATATTGCCTTAATTTAATTAACCAAGTAATTATGATCCAACATGATATGTACATACATTGGAAATTAAATCAGCAATGAACCTAAGAAATGAAAGAGGCCTAATGCAATTGGCTCACAATTAGTGATTAATTAAGTTAAGAAACTTAATTAAGTACTTTCATGGTTTTCCCACACATGTGGGTTAACCATAATTTTAAATGTCTTTAGGATATTGAACACCTAAAGATCTACCAATGAATTGATTAATTAAGATTCCATGTGATTATAGTTTCAAATTGATTAATTAAGCAATTTAATTAATGAATTAAACCATCAATTAATCCCAAATTAATTTCCATTCAAGTGAAATGGACTTAGGGAAAAGATTGGGAAAGAGGTCCCAATCTCATTCCCCATGCCCATTCACTATTTCACAATGATTAGCAAGCTTAATTAATGATTTTCTTACTATTTAGAATATTAATTAATTTCTTAATTAATTAGGAAAGTAATTAAGGTTAAGATAACCAATTTCCCTAATTAACCAAGCAATAAATACCAAGAAAATTATGGGACACAGAGGTCATCCCATTAATCAACCTCAAAAAGTTTAGGATTAATTACTTAGGTAATTAAAGAGTAATTAAGCTAATTATATTTTTAATTAAACTTAAATTAAGCCTTAATTATTATTCAAAATTAATTGGGATCAATTTTAATTGAATCTCCTCTTAAATACCTTCAAAATAAATATTTACTTGCATTTTATGATTTTCTATGATTTGTTATAATTTTCCAAAGTTTCATGAAAATGATTTTCCATGATTTTTATAAAGTCTATTAATTTATTTTAACTATTTGAACTTCAGAATGCAATATCTACCAATTCATAAATCCTTTTGACTTGAAATTTTTATGGAAGGTAGATTTTACATTCAATTTTTATCTCAGGGAATTTCAAATCAATTTGATGTGTCATTTTGGTTTAATTAATGAAATTTATTTTTCCTAAAGCTTAAATTAAGCTCATAATATTCTATAAAATTTGGGATTTTTGGATTCATTGGATTCCTCTCAAAAAGATAAATCCAACGAGCTCTTATTTTCAATTTTTAGTTAAGTATTTTATTTTTTGAGAATTTTTAAAGTTTCAGGTGTTTTTAATTAATTTTTAAAAAGCCTAAAATTCCTAATTTCTTACTTAACCTAGTCCATGCTCGACTGCACCATGTAGCACATGGTACTATGTGACCAAATGCCACCCTAGTGATGAGTGGGAATGTGAATAGGGATGCCGATCAGATCCCACCATCTCATGATGATGGTCCGTGATCGACACATGATCCATGATCTGAGTCACATGATCCATTGATTAGAGCCGAGATCCACAACTAATCTATCTAATGGGATATAAGATGGTTGTCGCAATGGCACAAGAAATGGATGGAACATTATTCGTAAGATTTTGTGATTCTTGTAAAGAAATTGAATGAAAACTTCATTTTAAGCTCAATTTTCTAGATCTACTCAAAATCACTCCAAATGCATGGGGATGATGTAAAAAAAAAAAATGCAAGGGTAATAAAATAATTCCTATAAAAAACCATTACAACAAAAAGAACCTAAGGACTAGTTTTAGAAAATTATCTCACCAAGATTGATTTTCGGTGGTGGTGATGATCCAAGCATGCTCTTGAGTGGATGAAGAAGCTTTAGAATGGGTTTGGGCTCTTTCACTTTAGAATAAAGTATCCACCAACGCCACTTCCTCAAGAATCCAGTTTTGATTTTGATGGATTTACTCAAAACCAAGTGGGAAAGGTTTGAGTTGGAGAGTGAAATGAGTGTGAGGAAGAGTTTTTTGCCTCATTTTTGTTCCTTATAATGGCCGAAAATCACCTCATTCATGGTGATTTTGGCTCGGGTGTCCTTTTTTGGTTGGGATTCTCCTTAGGTGGCTTAATTTGGTTGCCCAAGGAGGTGAGACTGCTATGAAGGACAAGTGGGTGTCCTAGCAAATGGAAGTGGAGGTCCTTCATTCCAAGTGTTCTAATGATGGAGGGAGGTGATTTCACCTCATAAGTCATGGACCCAACCACCTCTGGGTTAGGTTGGAGGTCCTTGGAGCCTGGACCAACCAATGATGAGTGCCAAGTGGCCAAGGAAGAGAAATGACCATTTACATGGGTGTTTTGTCTTATTTAGCCCAAAGGTAGAGTGGTCATTTGATATTGAATTTGATTTAGGAGATTTGAAATGAGTCAAAAGTGAGTTGGACCAAATTTCATTTCATTTGGAGTTCATTTGGTTAGTTTGTCTCAATTTGACCCATTTGGGTCATATTGGGTCAAAATGTTAGGACCAATGAAATTGGGTCAAAACTAAGGATTAGGTCAAGTTCATATTACTATTTGGAGAGGATTGTATGCTTTGATTTAATTTAATTTAGTCTAATTTGACCCTTTATGTCAATTTAGGTTAACTTGGGTCAAGAGGGCCAACTAGGCTAGGTTTACTCAATTGAAGGTCAAGTCATGTTTAAATATTGATTTGGGTTGATTTAAATCATTTCAATGAATTTGGCTTAGTTGCAATTTGCTAGGGTTTATATAGGCTAAAGGGTTGACTTGGTTTGACCCAATTTATATCAATTGATCATCCTAGGGTGATCAACAATCATGACATGAAGTTTGGATTTAATTCACTTTGATTTGAATTGGATTTTGGTTCATGTAGGTCAAATTGGCCACTTTGGGTCAAGTGAACCAATTGAATTTAGTTGGCTTAATTTAGTTTAATTTATATATAGATTTAAGATTGATATATAAATTCAACTACAATTGGTTTGGATTCAAATGAGTTTTGGTTCGTTTGAATATTTCAAGTCAAATTGGCTAGGTTGGGTTTGACTTGGGGTGATTTTGGTTTGATTGGATGATTGTAGGTTTCATTTATATTTGGATAGATGATTGAAGGAATGATTGAATCAAGAGAAAATCCATTGATTTTGGTCTAATTTAGATGGGTTTTGGCGAAGTTCAAGGAAATGGATTAAAGGGTTTAAATTGGGTTTTGATTTGATTTTGGATTTGATTTTGGCTATTTGAATTTATATTTCATTTATATTTGAGAAGATAATTGAAGTTGCAATTGATTTATAAGATAATCAATTGAGTTCAGATTGAATTGGATGGAAATTTAAGAAGTTCATGAAGGTTGATTAAAGAGCTTGGGAAGGATTTCAAGTTTGATTTGATCTTGCTCATTTTGAGTTTGGATTTGGATTTGAAATTGAGTTTGAGGTTTTGGAAATTTGGATTTGAATTTAAAAAAAGGTGTACATGGATGGGGTTAGGGTAGGTGATTTTCTAAGTCCTAATCCTAATGATTAACCCTTCTAAGTTCTCTAGTAAAGTGTTCACCCACTCTCTAGAAGTGTCTTATGACTAAAGAAACCTTAGTGTTTAGAAGGTTCCTGATCTAAGAAGAGGAGGTTGAAAACTCACTCCAAAAGTGAGGTCAACAAAGGACCACCCCAATAGGTGTGGTGTAAACAAGGCACACATGTATTAGAGTTGACTGAGGTGATCAACAACATCAAAAAGACTGCAAACACTAATGAAAATGATTTATACCTAAACCCAAAAGGTAGATAGAATCATGAAGTAGCTCTCTTTATCCCAAGGGCATAAGAGAGCCGATGGAATCCATGGGGATTGAGTATGTGAACCTTCCAGGGAAGAAGTTCAAGCTATCCACGAGGATATGGATTTGAGTTTGATTGTGAATATGATTTGTTTGGGTGTGTATCAAGGGATTAGAATCTTTATTGGATTGGGAATGTGAACATTCCACTGGGAAGGGAAGTTCGGCTATCCATTGGGATAAGAGTTTGATGGTATTTCTTATGGCTCCAAAAGAGATTAATTTGATTACCCTCTAAGGAGAAGTTTGGTTTGTTCAATATGTTTTAATTTGACTCCACTTGGAAGGTTGGTTTCAAATTTAGTTTATTAGACCCTGCGGATGGACCCACTTAGAAGGGTTGACCTATCTCATTTACAAATCCAAAGGGATAGTCTACTAGGCATAGACTATCCTACTAAGTGGTTGCCTATTGATTGCAATGGCGTACTTAGGAAGAAAGCATAGTAGACTTACATCTTTTAAAGCAGGGATCAACCGCTTGGGTGATCCGTTGGATCTGCAATAAATTGAACCCGACCTAGTGGTGACTACCGAGTGAATGCCACTAGGGGACTTATGTCAACTCAAAAGTAGTTAAGATTAATTTCATTAATTTCAATGATTTTTTTAATTTGAATTGGTTTGCTTTCATTTGTTTTAATTTTATTTGATGGATCCCATCAATGCATGGACCACAAGAAGGGGCTATGTGCCTTGGCCTATCTTAGATTTACCGATCCAAAGGGTTCTACCAAGGGTAGACAATCCAACTTAAGGGGTGCCTTTCAATGGCTTTGCTAGACAAAGCATAGCAGACTTACAAAAAAAGGAATAACTTTGGGTGACCCATTGATGCAAACAAATTGAACACCTGGGCCCGTGTGCAACGATCGAAAAGAATGCATAGTGACTTACCAAAGCCCGATGACCACCGAGGTAACCTATTGGTAATAGATTGAACCTGACCTAAAGAGACTATTGAGTGTCATGGGGACTTATCTCAACTCATGAGTAGCGAATTCCTATAGGAGTTTTGTGACATACGAAAGATAGATGCCTACTTGGGAAAGGTGTCATGGGATATAATATAATATATATATATATATATATATATATATATATATATATATATATTTGTTGGACTAGATCTTAGATTTACTAGACCAAGGGAGAATCTATGCATCCAATAATAGATCTCTAACCAGGGTGGTGTTAATAGGAAATGGGACCATAATGAGTAACTCGGTCTAAATGAGGTCGCAAAGGATGTGAGCCAAATAGAGTGCCCACAAGGGAGGTACCACTAGGGGCGTTATCTTGGACCCCGTAAATAAGAAAGCCTATAGGTGTACAGTAGCCAACTCAAGGAGAAAGCGTAGCAGACTTACATCTACCATGAGGTGTATCGGGTGGGTCATTGTCGATAGAACACCAACCAACCTAAGGTTCCCATCATGTGCACAATTAGTCTAGAAGAAGGCATGTAGACTTATATCTCCTAAAGTTGAACCGATTGTAGATAGTCATCATTAGCTTGAGTAACCAAGGGTCCTTCAATGCAAATGCTACTTAAGAAGAAAGGTAGACTTACATCTTTTGAAGTGAGGAACAACCACTGGGGTGACCCATTATTGGCATAGTCAAAACCCAAGGGCTAACTAAGTAGAGTCACAAAGAAGGACTGACCCACTTGAAGTAGTCAAGAAGAAAGGGGGCCTTACCCTAATCCTCTACTCACCAGTCATGATGGCTAGTCCAAGAAGAAAGCATATAGTAGATTTATATCCTCTTAAATGAAGCCAACATGAAGGTAGCCACACTACATAAGGCCTACCATGCTAACACTGCTTGTCGTGCAATGGTCAAGTTAGGAAGGAAAGTGTAGATACATCCTTCTAAATAAGGACCATTGGTGACACACAGTGGTAGACATCACCAACCTAAAAGCTAATGAGTGAGCCATATGGGGCATCCCACATCAAAGCATGACAAAAAGATGTATGTGGGTTTAGATATACTCAACCAAGTTCATGATGGCTAGTTTAAGAAGGCAATGACAAGACCTACCATGCTAACAAGGCCTCATGGTGCGATCAAGTTAAGAAGGAAAGCATAGCAGATTTACATCCCTAACAAGGGGACCACTAGGGTGACACACTAAATCACATAGACAAAACTAATGAGTGAGGGCAGGCGTTATCCCACATCAAAGTTGGAGATAAAAGATGTGTATTTGTTCATGTGTTGTGTTGTGATGTAGGATAGGATGCCCTTGGGTTCCTTACACCTACCTTAAACACATCAAAGAGTGGATGAAATGGTGCCACAAGGGCAATGTGACTCCACCAAGAAATGATGTCGTTGAAGTTCTCTTACACCTAACTTAGTTGTACTAGTCAAAAAATGATGCCTCTTGGGTTCTTATACACCTATCCTAATAGCACCAGAGAATCATATGTAGTTTGTGTTTGTGTTGATGAAGGATAGGATGCCACTTGGGTTCTCTTACACCTATCCTAAACAAGTCATGGTGGATTTGATGAATGGAAAGATAGGATTTTTATTGAGATAATTATTTTCAATCATTATTTTAAGGAAGGCATTTCTTTAAATAGAGCCCATTGATTGGAAGCATCATGCACTCCCTTACCATAGTGGTTTAAACTACTTTCCATCGTTCGAAGCACCAAGGTAGGACTTTTAAAAATCGAAAGTAGAATCTTGATTTGAAAAGTTTTGAGATAGACTAACTTTGAAAGAGTTTAAACCATCAATATTCAACATGTTAATTGAAATCTCTCCTATTAAGTAGAATCTTGGATGCATCTCTAATGTCACTTTAATCTTTTTTAGATCAATCCATTATCCCATGATGCTTTTACTACAAGCCTTAGAAACTCCCCTAAAGTCATCCTAATTGTATACTTTGGGGATTCAACTTCAAGTGTAGTGTCATAACCAATCAAAGACAACTACTATCATAAAGATGGTCTTTTTAACCGTGACCAAAGAAAGGCATGACCTTATAGAAATAAATTCCAATGAAAATTGTAAGTGTAAATGACCTCTCATCCTCTAGAATCATTCAACCCATCATTGAATGAGAAGACTGCTTGTAAAGAGGCTATGTCTACTATAAAATTTGAAATAGGTATTGTGGATTCATCTTCAAGACATGCATAAATCTGAATCACATATGTGCAAATTTGAATGTCCTTCCTTTGGGTAATCATGATAGTATCTTTCTTCTTCAATAAGGTTGACTTCAAAGATCTTCTTGGCACAAATGTTTGCATCAATAGTTTGCAAAGTAGAATAGCAATAGGTTCAATTTTGAGTTTGTAGACTACCTTTAGAGATGTATTGGGCACTTCATTATGGTCTTAGGTAAACCACCTTTAAATTACAAAAGTAACCTAACCAAGTCATTGCATTTTCTAACTTATCATGTATGGATGTTGGGAGGGTGGGTGGACTACCTTTATGTTCTGAGGTTAATCCTTAAAACTCATTGGTTGATGATCTAATTTTCTTCTCAACTTCGTGAGTGTATCCTCTACTTGAAAGTTCTAAATTCCAAAGTTGGTAGACTAAAAGATGATTTAATTACTTCATTTGAAGGTTTATCTACAACCTTGAATCCTCTGAGCTTGAAGAAAGAGATGAAGTGGAAATTTGATTTATATATATATATATATATATAACCTCTTAACTTCCAATCCTATAATATCATGAGATAGTAAAATTGAGTCAAGCATACCCACTAAGTTTCTAGTCATATCATTCATGAATTATCCTTTTAGAATTTTTGTTTTCTTATCTATCTACCAAAGACTTGTCAAAAGTAGACTCAAAATTTATTTCACATATATATATATATATATATCTTTTCTTCAAATTTACACCTCATACATGATTTATTTGATTCCTAATCAATGATTATGCTTTACTTTTCTCTTTTCTTCTTTCTTCTTCTTCTCTTTTTTTTTTTCTTTTCTTTCTTTTCTTTCTTTTCTTTTGTATTTTTCTTTCTCTACTTTTTTTTGAGTCTTTGTTTATATTGTGTTCTCTAGAGGGATTTATTTCTTTCCATAGGATATTCTATATTGAGTATGACTTGAGGAGGTTGTCACTAACTGAGCAAGGAAGAATTAGGTTAAGTTCCAATAAAAAACTTCTATCTTCTTAGCTTAGTGGTAACCTTCCAAGATAGTTTAGGACCTTAAGATTAACCTTAAATAGTTTGATGCCCTTTTTGATTGTGAGGTGTATCTTAAGAATGATATAGAATTTGATTATTTTCAATGATGGTTTGCTTCTTCCTGGTGTTGATCAAAGTGGTAGGAACCGCCACCAAAATTGGCTTCTATGATATCTTAAAGAGGTAGAATTGATGTCTACCTACTTTTATGGTGCCCAAAATTTCTTCTATTAGATCTATGATTCAAACTCTTTGTCGATAGTGACACCATGAAAGTTTAGAATGGGGTATCTCTACCCGAAGTTGGAATCCTTAAAGACATCAAGTACATCTATACTATTTTATGGATTACTGATTATTATGATTGTCATTTTGAGAGTTGTCTTCTCAAATTAGATTCAAATCATTTGAGTCATACTTATCTAGAATGGATAAGACATACTAAAAAATCCTTATTGATCTTATTCTTGGCTCTTGATGGAACTTTATGGTCTTTCTCCTTTGGTTAGGAAACTCGTAATCATATTGTAGGTCAAATGAAGATGTGGCTTCTTGTGCCACATCCTCTCATGGTCATGAGGGCTACAAATCTTTGCATTGCTTGGAAAGAGAACCATATCGACCGCTTGAATGTTGTTTGAATTTGAATTAGCTTGATTTGATTGTTGAATTGGAACCCTCATTTAACAAATTTAGGTATGCTAAATGGGGTTGAAATATTAGAGATTTTGAATTTTGTTTTTTTTGGAGAAGAGACTTTGGATTTAAATTTAGTACCCACATTCAACAAATTTGGGTATGTTGAATGGGGTTCAAATGTTTTGAGAGGCTTAATGATGCTTCCATTGGCTCATATTTGAATTTGATTTTATTTTGGGACCACATTTAACAAATTTTGGGTATGTT